>JAGFPH010009655.1:8850-28737 GCA_018207615.1 Philaenus spumarius | reverse complement strand
GAAGTTATACTTCTTTGCGCCCGTTAGACACTTTGGGATGGGATGTTGGTCGAGAAACCGCGTCACGCTGAAAAGTAAGAACAAATTTTTAAGAACTATCGATTAATCGACAGTAGGGTCACCGAATCCACAATATATAATTACTGATAATGATAATATAGGTGTATAATATAATAATGAAGTCACGTATAATATATTGAAGATAAATATATTGAATAATATTGAAAAATGTCTTATATTTCATTTATATATCCTGTCTGTTTGTGTGCGTGAGTGGGTGTATGAGAATGGCCAAAGAAGTATAACTTCCACCGTGTGGTCCGACGCACACCCAATTTTTTTTTATTTACTACTTTTCTCTTCTATTGATTAAGGTTGCCTCGTTTACATTAACATGACAGCAGAGCTAGTATAAAGGTTTCAACGCGTTCAAAATGCCTTCGTTTTGTTTTTCCGATAGGTTATTACCTGTTTTACAACGAAATTAATAGGCTCAAGCTTGACGGCAGGCAACCTTGACCTTTCTCTTTAAAATATTACTCAATGTCTCCAGTGCAATTAAGTAGAGTTCTACTCTATTATTGTTCAAATATAGACTGAGGACACATTTGCTGGTGGAACAGTTTAGAAGTTTGTAATTTTGTATCGTTTCTGTTTATTTTGAGCTATAACAGTGGCCCTTATGGTAAGACCCAAGGTGGGGAGTAGCAAATGAGCACCGATCATGGTCCCCAGAACACGTTTTGGGGTGGCATTAAAAATCTTATATGTATACTCGTATATATGTGTTCGCACTCTAGCGGTCGCATTTTAAGTCCGATTTGGTTCAAATTTGATACACATGTTGATTGTCTACTTCGTTCGGACGAGTTCGTTAGCCAAAAAATCCAACAATCGGAAGCGGTTTTTTTACCGGAAGTAACAATTTTTTGAGATTTTTCCTACGAGAATGAATTTGTTTTTGAGTTTTTTCTACAAATATAAATGTAAGATTTTATTCTGAACATTTTGTTTTTTTACGCGACCTTATATCTCGCTTGTTTCTCCCAAAATCGATCAAAACGTAAAATACCATAGAAGTACCCGGTTCAAAGCCATGTGGTTTATTCTACCGTGGGATTGGCGTGCGAAGCACGCAATGCTTTGTGTGTTGAAGATACTCCCAATATGCGGAATCGCGTGCGTACCATTTTGCAGCTATTCAGCACCGTCGTGAATAGACCTAGGCCTATTTCCCAAATTGTTGGTTGAAACCCTAAAACATGCCTATAAACTTAATTTTGGAAATTTGCTCAACTCACGTCAGCGGTTTAGCTGCGTGGTCGAATTATTTTAATTGGTGTCGAAACATTTTTGGATTGATGTTGTTTTGACCTAAGTGTGGCTTGTAAATTATAATTTTTAAACGCAATTTATCTTTTAATGTTAAGTGGGACCACCGATTTGTTTGTGGATTATTTAGATTTACTGTTGCAAAAATTATGTTTTAATAAAGTTTGTTATATGTGGTGACTTGAACATAAATGTTTTAAGTAAATCTATGTGCAAGACAGACTGCGAGACCTTATGACTACCTGTAATCTTAAATGGTGAATAAACTCTCCCACTACAGTGATTGGTTCATTACAGCAGCACTATTTCATCTATATAAAGTTATGTCAAAATATGCCCTAATGATTTTTTAACAGTCAAAATTATTCCGTCTGAAATATCAGATCATTTTGCACAGGCAATTAATTTTAGATACTTACAATTCATCAACAAGCCATACTTTAGATACGTTAGGGATTATCGCTCTGAAAATAATAATATTTCTAAATACTACCTAAAGAATGAAAATTGGGAAAGTTTTAATAGTTCAAAAATTAACTAGATGACCAAATTATTTTTTTTTTTCAAACTTCTATGTTTTTTTCTTAATGTTGCTTGTTTAAAAAGAATCAAATTAAAAGGAAATCAAACAACCAAAAAATAAAGATTTTTCCAATTTTGTGTAGGCCTATCTTTATATATTATTTCTCATCGTCGACAATTAATTATTATTTCTCATAATATGGTACTTTTTCGTCGACAAGCAACATCTTCCTTAATTTTTCATTCAAATTAATAATTCAAGCACATTTTTAAATCTTTTATGTTCCCCGCTATTGACGAAAAATAGACGAATATTTTAAAATTAATGTTTTCGTAAAAAAATGTATTACAAAACTTTTATATTATAGGCCTACTTCATATGGTTCATAATGAAAGGCGCCATCTATTAACAATCTGTTTAACTAACAAGACAGCTGTTAGTTACATAGTTCATACGATGCCTAATGTAAGTCGCCATCTATTAACAATCTGTTTAACTAACATGACAGATGTTAGATTGTTGACATTTAAAATGGAAGTATAACTTATCACTCAAATTAAATCATCGTAAAGAGTTTTAAACCGTTATTTATAAACCAAAATAAAATTTAATCAACGTAATAAATCAGGTAAGTACTCATAAGTTCAATATATTATTTTAATATACTTGATAGTTTTATCGAGGAAATTGTTTTTTCACCGAAGGCATGTTTATCGTCAATTAAGTAGGACTATTAATTTCTAGCCTACCCTAAGATAATTAAATATTGTCCTAGAGGTATGGTTTATTTGCACTGTACTTATAAACATAATGTTTTTTTAATTTTATCTTATTAAACGAGCAATTCTGGTATATAAATTTATTTTGGGGATCTCGCTAACGGCTCTAATAAGAAACTATATGACAACAATGCAATTATAACCAAGGCAGACAAAGGGAATTCACTGGTCGTAATGCACACTAATGAATACAATTGCAAAACGCAGGAATTCTTCACCACCAATAATATTGTAAACCTAGACAAAGACCAAACCACTAAATACCATAAAGAAATGAATAAGCAAATTAACGAAAGCAAACATTTAATTAACCAAAATATTAAAAACCAATTAAAAATGATGAAACCTTCAGCCCCTATATTAAGAGCACTACCCAAAATTCATAAACTTGACATTCCTATTAGACCTGTTGTGAATTCCAAAACAGCACCTTCATATAAAATAGCTAAATTTCTAGAAAGGACTATTAGAAATGAAATTAATCTTGAACCTAGTTTTAGCCTCACTAATACCATAGACCTTGTAAATAAAATTAAAGATATCCAAATTAAACATGGATATAATCTAGCTTCCTTCGATATAACAAATCTCTACACCAATATACCAATCAATGAAACCTTAATCAATCTTGAAAATAACCTTGTGTCGAACAGCAAACTCAGCAAAGAAGACATATCTGAACTATTGAACTTACTACGGACATGTCTCCAACAAAATTACTTCCATTTTGATAGCAAGATCTATTCGCAAAATGATGGCCTAGCAATGGGATCTCCACTGTCAGGAATACTAGCAGAAATATTCCTACATGAAATAGAAACCCAGTCCATAATGAATATTAACAACAAATATTATAAGCAAATAATATATTACTACAGATACGTCGATGATATAATTTGTATGTTCAACGGCACCAGAAGACAACTGAATAATTTCAACAAATATTTAAACAATATCCATGCATCACTCACATTTACCTCTGAATTGGAAAACAATAACCAATTAAATTACTTAGATCTCTCCATCACTAAAATAGGAGCTAAACACAATTTCAAGATATTTAGGAAACCGTCCCAAACAAACCACTCCATTCATTCCTCATCTAACCATCCACAATCCCACAAAATGGCCGCTTTTCACAGTTATGTGCACAGAGCACTCTCAATACCCATGAACACAGCAGACCTCAATAATGAACTTAATATAATTAAACAAATAGCAATAGTCAATGGTTACAAAGCTAATATTGTGGATAATTGTGTTCGAAAACATAAACTGAGAACCTTAAAAAACCAAAAACCCTTAAACACAGCACAAATTCCACCCAAACCAAAATTTGTATCCATGAAGTATAGCAGCTACCTCGAACATCCTATCCTTAACCTTTTTAGGGAAATAGGATATAAAATAGCACACCGAACTTCTGGGAGCCTAAGCCACATTTTTAATTCCAACTTCAACAAAGTCCCCAACGATACATTTACAAAATGTGGTGTATACAAATTACATTGTGACAACTGCAATAAACAATATATTGGTCAAACTGGAAGGAACTTTAGAACCAGGTTTAAAGAACATTTACCGCATAATAACCGATTAAAAATAACCTCTAATTATGCCGAACACCTGATAGACAACGACCATAAATACACCGACATCGCTAGCAATATGGAAATTATACATATTCTAAATAAGGGCAGGACTATGGACGTATTGGAAAAATACCAGATTTATAAACAATTCAAAACCAACCCAGATAGTTTATTAAATGACAAATTGAACTTTGCATCTAACTGCCTATATGACACTCTTGCTACATTAGATAAGAATGTCTAAGATTGTGGACTATGGCATGTCAATAAGACCAACCTATAAAGTCACAGTGAATAGTTGACCTCCACACTAGTAAGATGTGGTCATATCAGGAAATCAGTTTTTTAATATTTTTTTGACTTGTACTGCAGTACCTAAACATTTATGTTATATTTATTTATGTGTAATGTGTGTCAGTGTTATGTGTGTATGTGTTTATTCATCTGATGATGGTATGTGTTATACCGAAACAGCTGTAATAAAGTATTAAAATATACTAAACTCAAGATTGCTACTTGACGTAAGTACTAGTAATAAACAAAATATATTATACTATGTATTTTTTATTGGGATTTGTAGTAACTTTGACCTCCCCAAGCCCCCCCCCCCAATTTCATTCCAATCCGTTCAGTGGTTTTTGAGATTTCGTAATGAGTGAGTCAGTGAGTGGTATTTGGATTTATATATATATATATATATATATTTGTTATAAAGATTATAGATGTACTATTTATGTATATTTTAAGTTTCGTAAAATTCGAATGAATTCACTTTTTGAAAAGAGGAGTGGGATAATGAAAAATTGATTTCTAGAGTACCATACCTAGAATACCATCTCTCTGACAGTACATGGCATATGCAGTTAAATATTGTCGCAGTACATAGACAACGACTTTTTACAGTAGGACTGATATTTATTACTTACTTACTTCAAAATCAAATATCTTTCTTTAATAAATACTTGCATTTACTTATTTCCACATGGTTATATTACTATTCGGTGTTTGTTCACGATACTATACGAAATATTGGTACGGGTCAGCTACTTCACTTTATGTTAATTATAATATACTGTATTTTTATTTTTATCTATTTTTTAGCTACTTATCGTTAAATTGTAATTTATGATTTTTTGTGTATTATTGTAATATATGACCTGTTTTATAAAAATTCTTTTTGTAAAAAAATTCTAATAAATAAAAGTATGTTATAACTATTTCAATTAAGCGCTTGTGTTTTTGTTATTATTATTATTTAAAACTTGGTTATTTACATATTTATTTTTTTACAACATGTATTTCTATTATTTATGATCAGCTGGAGAATTTTGTAATGAATATATTTTATGTAAATGGTTCAGTAGAAGAGGCTTTCCATAACTACGCCCAAATAAAGTAGATAATTTTATTCTATTCTTAAAAATAGAACAAGTAAGTCAAACTTGTATTATTATTTTGTCTTTTATTTTACTTTTTATATTTTACTACACTGTTATGAAACCTTTCCGTCTCCAACAATGAAATATTTTAAATTCACTTCCTTTATATAAAAGTGCAAACTCTAAATAATTGATGTTATAACTAGTCTCTGAAAAACAATAAAACTTTTATTAAATCGAACCACCTAACATATAATTCGTCATATACAGGGTGTCCTGGGACCATATGAACAAACTTTGTCAAGTTATTCAGCATGTCAAAAGAAACAAAAAATGTAATATAACATGTGTCCTATCTCATTCCGTTTTCGGTCTGTCTGTCTGTATGTGTTTTTTTACAAAATACTTAATATTTTTAAAAGTAGAAAAGATATTGAGCTCAAACTTTGTACAAATATTTGTTGCGTAACCTTTTATCACTGTACGAAAAATTAGAACAATATTTTAAATATTTTCAAAATGGCGGCCGTTTATAATTTTTAAAGTCAAATATCTCTAAAACCGCTAACTTTACAAAAATATTACAAGAGACAAAAAAGCTTACTTTTTTAATGACAAACTCGATGGTTTTTTATTTTTTTCTGTAGCTCAAAGGATAACAGAGATATTGACAAAAAAAAGGAAAAATTTATTTCTTGGTAGTTGTCAACAATACCCAGAATTACTCTAGAAACAAAATATTTTGAAGTTATTTTGAGCTAAAATAATAAGTTATTTCCATAATGTTCGGAGCACTTTCTGAGCTCATTCCACCAGCAAAAATAACGAAAAATGTTAATTTATTCATAGGTCTGGAAATGCTTCGTTAGAGAGTTACAGCTAGCGAAAGATTTCAAGCGTGTTTCAGATTACTCACAGAAACGAATCCCTATTGAAATATGTAGGGCGTTAATTAAGGTGTAAAATTTAAATTAATTTAATTTAATTTACGTAAAATAAGCATATAAATTTAATAAAATAAATCCCAGTGGTGTAATTGTTAATACAGGATGTCTTGCAACCATATGAACAAACTTTATCACGTTATTCAGCATGTGAATATTATTAATATTAAATAATTAATAAACTAAAAATTTTATCAAAAAAAGTTAAGACACAAAAAAGTTAGACAAGTTTAAGAGAAGTAACATGATGAATAATTTATTCTTATTGGCTGAAGGATAACTAAGAAAATTACATACAATTTCATTAATAACATAAATTATAGTAACAATTAAATAATAAGTTATGACCAAATTAACCTCAAATGCAATGTATTGTGCACTTTGGTTTTAAAATAGGCTTACCAAACTAATAATGTTTAGCATTATTTCAATAACTTTACACCTTAATTAACTCCCTACATATTTCAATAGGATTTCGTTTCTGTGAGTAATCTGAAACACGGGTGAAATCTTTCGATAGCTGTAACTCTCTAACGAAGCATTTCCAGACCTATGAATAAATTAACTTTTTCCGTTATTTTTGCTAGTGAAATCAGCTGAGAAAGTGCTCGGAACATTATGCAAATAACTTATTATTTTAGCTCAAAATAACTTTAAAATATTTTGTTTCTAGAGTAATTCTGGGTATTTTTGACAACTACCAAGAAATAAATTTTTCCTTTTTTTTGTCAATATCTCTGTTGTCCTTTGAGCTACAGAAAAAATTAAAAAACCATTGAGTTTGTCATTAAAAAAGTAAGCTTTTTTGTCTCTTGTAATATTTTTGTAAAGTTAGCGGTTTTAGAGATATTTGACTTTAAAAATTATAAACGGCCGCCATTTTGAATATGTTTCAAATATTGTTCTAATTTTTCGTACAGTGATAAAAGGTTACGCATTAAATAGGTGTACAAAGTTTGAGCTCAATATCTTTTCTACTTCTAAAAATATGAAGTATTTTGTAAAAAACACATACAGACAGACAGACCGAAAACGGAATGAGATAGGACACATTTTATATTACATTTTTTGTTTCTTTTGACATGCTGAATAACGTGACAAAGTTTGTTCATATGGTCGCAGGACACCCTGTATAGCATGAGCTCTCAGATACGCTGGCGGGAGAGAAGAATTTAGGCAAGTGGGAACGCTGTCCGCTGGAGGGGAAAGAGCACCACGCACAGACAATATATTTATTAGAAACCCGTACAAGGGCTTTCAGGCCGAAATATTATGTTCAGAGCGCTGCAACATACTGAGCCTCTATAACCCCAAACCAATCGAATCAACTCCGAGTCTACTGCGCATCTCAAGGTCACGGTTCATGCTAGACCTTCTCTAGTATACGAAACTACCTATTAATTTCACTTCACCGTTAGAAATATTTGTACGAAACTAGTTTTACATTTTATAAATACATTTTTTTCATACACTTACAACGCCTTTAGAGATCAAATGTGGTATTTATTAAAAAAAACAGTACATGTAAATTCCCATAATTTCCTACAAGGATACAGACCTGAAATTTGGCGCAATTAAGTGAAATATAAGAAAGGCGAATGGCTTGCATTAACATTATTTGCGTCTAAAGAGTGAAATGTGGTCACTACTTCTACTCGGTAAACAATAATATAGCTTCATATAAAATAACAGATGAAACCTAGTGACGTCACACATAATCTCCCATCACAGTTCATCTTCAAGTAATCTAACTTTATCAGACAATCGGTTTAGGATGAAAATGTGCTTTTTTGTAAGAAACTGGAGACAAAAGAAAATTTGTCCCTAGGGATAGAAGGCGATTGCTATTCAAATACAACCCCTTGGGCTTAGCCAAGAACAAATACGTTCAAAAAACTTCGTCGAAGCTATAAAATGTTTGATAAAAGTCGCTTTTTCCTTTTGCTAATAACACAGGATGTAATTTCGAGGTAACGTATGTTACCTTTTGTTTTAAGTATGTTACACAATTCATTCATACCCTAATACAAGGTGTCAAAAGTTATCTGTACGGATTCTAAGATAGAACATTTTTTAACCTCTCCTTAAAGGATTGTCTATTTTTAATAACTTGCGATAACATCATCCATTTTCCAATATGGCGGCCAACTTTAAAATGTTTAACAGAAACCTGCATTTTGTATCACGTTTTCTGATTTAATACGCAATTTTAAGACACTTTTATTCTTTGCATTTTTACAAACAAAACAGTTTTTGTGAAAATTTGATTCAAAATGTGGATATTTCGATTTTCGTGAAACTACAGTAACTAACAGCAGAAACTAAAAAATTATTCCCATTTAACACATCAGAAGAATTTTGTTCGCCTTTTGTCACGCAAATCCAAAACCGAACACAGTGCACTTCTTTTAAAAAACTTAATATTTTACCTTTTGGAAACATATTTATCTATAAAGTATTAATAGTTTTTGATAGAAGCGGGAATAGAAAAATTGTACTAGAAGGCCAAAAATATATGTACGTTGCTGAATAGATCAAACGAGTTGTACCTAAACAAATTTAACTATTTTTATGAATCTTATGAGCACATTATTATCCTATTACTTTAAATGAGCAATTCTTGAATCTATCTTTGTATCTTTGTATCTGTCGCGGATCTCGAAAACGGCTCTAACGAATTCAAAGAAATTTTGTATTTAGGTGTAGTTTTGATTTTTAAGTACACCCATATAGTTGTATTTCGTGTAAAAACGCATTTTTTTAGAAAATCTAATTTAAAAGTTGAAAAATGTTAACATAGGGTCTTATGGGTTGCCATGTTGGTTACAAAATAACAACGAAATAGTAAATAATCGACCACGCAGCTGGACCGCTGACGTGAGTTGAGCAAATTTCCAAAATTAAGTTTATATGCCTATGTTTTAGGGTTTCAACCAACAATTTGGGAAATAGGTCTACTCACGAAGGCGTTGAACAGCTGTCTGTGTGCGCAATATATTAGTAGAATAATTTGCTTCCTCCTAGTGGCCTCGCGAGTTTGCATCACTTGGCTTTGAACTGGGTACTTTATGGAATTTTACGTTTTTGTCGATTTTGGGGGAACCAAGCGAGCTATAAGGTCGCGTAAAAAACAAAAATGCGCAGAATAACATCCTACATTTATATTGTTAGAAAAATCTCTAAAAAAAATTAATTCTCGTAGTAAAAATCTCAAAAAATAGTTACTTCCGGTCAAAAAACGTACTTCCGGTTGTTGGATTTTTTTGGCTAACAAACTCGTCCGAGCCACATAGACAACCAACACGTGTACCAAATTTGGACCAAATCGGACTTAAAATGCGGCCGCTAGAGTGCGAACACATATATACTTATATATATATATGAATTTTTTTTACACACCAAAACGTGTTCTGGGGACCATGATCGGTGCTCATTTGCTACTCTTGACCTTGGGTCTCACCATAAGGGCCACTGCAATAGCTCATTTTTCCTATGGAAATTCGCTAATAAAGCGATCAAAACAGCTGTTTATAAACAAGCCAATTTATACTGTTTTAGCACGTTGGAAATAGAGTGGAATAGAACTGAGATTGAGTGTTATCCAAAATCAGCTGTTCATTGGATAGTTTTTAATTAATTACTACTGTTAAAAAACAAGCTAATTTATACTGTTTTAGCACGTTGGAATTAGAATAAATTGGGCCCATTTTAACAATTTATTTTGTCAAAAAAAAAAGGTAAACTTGGCAAATATGGATAAATTCTAATAGTCAATTTTGTAATATAAGCCTGGCTCATTTCTGAAATATAGTATTGAGGTTATGGTAATCCTGCAATAATTTTTACTATATTTAGGCCTGGTTTCAAAATTTTAGTTGACAGAAGATAGTAGAACTAGGACTAAAATCGTAATGAAAGCCTCTCACGTTTCTAAAGCATGTATTTGAGGTTATAATTAATCTTGTAATTACTGTTAATATATTTAGGCCTGGTTTCATAATTTTACAAACCTATGTACAAACGAGCCAAAGATTCCCGAGATTCTTTAGCAAATTTTCCAACTGCGAGCGAAGCGAAGCGTCCAAGGACAGAGCCCCTAGTATCTTCTAATTTGTTACGTGTTATTTTAAAAGTATATGTACATTTTTATTTTAAAGCAATACCTAACTGTAAGTGTTGAGTATTTATTTTAGCAAATTCGTTTTCCATAAAAATTGACGAACGTGGTCTTTATGAATTTACTAACATGACAGCTGTTAGATAGTTCATATTATGATTCCTACAGTGACTAGATAGAGACAGGGTGGCCATATGAAAGTGGCCGCCATGTTTATCCTAAAAGTAATGTCATCTGCTCAGAATTATAATGTAAAGATTAGTGTTATATCTCTTTGTAATTATAAGAGAAATTACCTCTTTGTTTTTGTTTTTTTTTTTTATAAAGGGAAAAACAAGCGATTTAATTGTTACAGTTTGATATTTATATTGAAAGTAAATACCGTAATAAAAACTGAGTTTCTTCTTAAAAATTGTATTCTGTTTTTTCGTTGAAAAAATATAACAAATATAATAGAAACAGATACAAATTTAGGATAAACATGGCTGCCGGCCAATAGGAAACAAGGCCTCACTTGGCCACACTGTCTCTATCTAGTCACTGTAATGATTCCTAAAGAAAGGCGCCATCTATTAACAATTTGCTTAACTAACATGACAGCCATTATTATCAAATTTGCCAAATAAAACTGCAAACATTTATTCGAATATAATTTACCAACACCATTAACAAGTTCATATCGAGTTTGTGTACTTCAGCAGCTGCATTTATTAGAGAAATAATACCTTATCAATGGTCCCTAAAGTTACCGCTAACTTTCCGCTGATAATCAAATAGAGTGTTCTGGAACGGAAATTACCGTAAAGTGCTGTTTGCTGACCGAAGCTAGGGGGAAGAGGGGTGAGTTTTATTGTAAAGGGTTGTGCGTTACAACAGAGATACTAAAGCAGCTTATACCCTACAACAATGATATAACCTAAGCTGTCTGTGTAATGTAACATCCATTTATATAATTTGAACTTTAGTAAAACTATGCTAACTCTGTGCGCTCCATGTTTTATATACAGGGTGTTTCAGAACTATTTGTCAATTTTCTAGGTTTTATTCCTCTATCCAAGACCAGTCACATCTATACTAATATTGTAAAGAGATCAAATTTGTTTGTTTGTTTGTATGTAGGGGGGGAGGGGGGTAATCTCTGGAACTCTGGTAATCTCCGATTGAAAAAAGAGTTTTACTAATAAAAAGCTAGAGGGAAAGTTGCCTATATCGTACCACTTCAATATTTCGTAAAATATTATAAGCAACTGCAATCTAACAGTTAAACCTCGTTTCTAAACATAATTTATTCCAGCTTGGTGAAATATGATCGCTGACGCTTCCCGTTTCATTGTAGTGTCGATTTGTTTAAAGTTCAGTGATTTGTTGTATATTTTTGCATTGTGCTCTAAGGCCATAATGAATAGTAAGGTAAGGAATTACATATGCCATTACGAATATAGTAGTCTACTATTCTTAAGCTATATTTTTATGAGAGTAAACTTAACCTGTAAAAATTTGTAGGTTATGTTTGGCAGCTTCATTTCAAGTCGCCTTTGTCGTACCACCGCGCAGTTGCTGAAATCGTACCGGTACAACTTAGGAAACTTATTTTTTTTGTTTTGTGTTATTGGATTAAAATCCTTACAATTTAACATTTTGATCGTATTATTGAAGCCTTTGCTCTATTCGTTTACAGAGGCAGTATGGAGGAAGTGGTCAGTAGAAGAAATGTCGTTGGCAATAGCTGCTTATAGAAACAGCGACCTATGTTTTAACGAATGCTGCAGACAGTATAACATACCTAATCCTACTTTGAAAAGACATTTAGAATCTCGTAATTTTATTGCTAATGAAGACATAAAATCAGTAGGAGAACCTATATATTATCGCATAACATTGAATCTTCTTTGAATTTTGCAGTAGCCAGCTCACACTACGTACCGCCTTCAACCTCTGGATAGTACTTTTTTTTCCTCTGTAATCTTTTTACACTCAAGTAGTTCTAAATTGGCTCAGGTCTAATCCTGGACTAGGAGTAACTCAATTCCAAGTATCGCAGTTGATGGCCGAAGCGTATTATAAAGCAGCTACAATAGCTAATGCCGTGAATGGATTTAAAACCACCGAAATATGGCCTCCAAATAATTCCGTGACCCTGATTCAGCTTTTTCAGCAGCAGAAAACCTTTCATTTTTGTCAACACTTTCCTCAGAAAACCAAAATATTTGGGAAATTTCATCCGGGCCTTCAAATTAAAATTCTAAACTTGCAATTTGGCTTTATCTATTTTAGACGTATCTCCGATCCCAAAATGTAAAACTTTTAAAACACAACAAAGAGGAGCAACAAACGCTGTAGTATTCATGCAGCCCTTTACAAGGCACAGCTAAAATGGAATGTAAAGAGAAAAAGAGCCCAGGAAGAAAAGACTAAACAACGAAAAACTAAAAGAGCGTTAAGTCTATATGATAACAGTGTTTCAACGCCAAAACCAAAAAGTCAAAAACTTACTAAAGAAGCCTATAACTGATACTGAAAATTGTGTGAAGAAAAATCTAAAGAAAACATGATTCAGTGTTTAAAGTGTATGGAATGGGTCCATGAGTTTTGTGCTGGAGTTAAACCAAGGAAACTAAATATTTTTGTTCTGATTGCAATTAGGCTAATGTCTACAAACACAATTTATATAAATTCTAACACACATCTGTAACTGTATGTTCAAATCTGTTTTATTATTAATCTGTAATATTATATTTTAATAATACAAGTAATTGTTGTAGGCAATTTAAAAAAAGTTCACACATTTGTAAACTGCCTACAATTATTTATATTATTTAAATTTACTGTAAATAAAATGTTGTTCTTTTCATACCAGTTATTGTTGAATGTTTTCCCTTATTACGTATCTGGTACGATTTTGTAAACCACCGGTACGATTTAGGAAACCGTTTGCAGAGTTGTATTAAAACTTATATGTATTTATAAATTATGTGTTTTTCAAACTGAAAAATTCAGGTTACATTTATAACTAATCTCTTGATATTTTGACAAAATATGATCAAATTTTTGTGAATACTTTTTGTAGAAAAAATCTTGTAATGGTACCAAAATTCGACTGATAGACTAAACAGAAGATACATCATATCAGGGATCATTTCATTAACCACCAATCCTTGAAAGCACTAATAACAATACTCATAGCCCATTACCTTCACATTCCATATCAAACATTAATATAAAATCCTTGTTAGAGGAAGGAGGAAGAAGAAGATGATTTTGAATAGTAAGTAGTTTTTTGGGCATCAAGTTGAGTATAACATAGTCCAGTGTGTGCACAGCTCTAATTGAATTTGAATAAGTGTTTGAATAAACTATACATAAAAGTTACCACCAGAAAAAAAATATAAATAGAACAGTTTGAATATTTAGTGCATAATGTATTAAACCTACATCCAGTCAATTTGGTGAGTTTATTCCAGTTCACATCCTTCTTCACACCAGACCTCCATATTTTCCTCACATTGAAGCGTCTAAACTATCAAATAATCGTCACCGTTTCTTCAACCATACAACCATTCAGGAATTTTAATTAAACATATATTTTAATCTTAAGCTCAAAATTGTAAACCATTTCAATCACGTCACATGTTAGCATCAATCATCTTTCATTAGCATAAACCTAGATTAAGTGTTCGTTTTGTTAATAGTTATTAAATACTTATTTGTTCTTGTTAAGTATAACTAATCTAAAAAAACCTCACAACCAGCTAGCCGGCAACCCAATCTATATAATAAAAATGAATTGCTGTTCCTTTGTAAGCGCATCACTTGAGAACGGCTGAACCAATTTAGCTATTTTTTGTTTTAAAATGTTCGTAATAGTCCGAACTAGGTTTTTATATAGAGAAAAATTTGAAAAGTTTCCCGAAAAAGTTTCAAACTTGGAAAAAACTAAATGGTTTATTTTGTATGGACTCAAGACCATAGGGCACAAAAACAGCTGTTCGTATAAAAAGTTTAGCACACGTCATGTTTGTTTACATTAATTACCATAGCAACTTTACTCAGCATTTATAATCAGTTTATTATTCTTCAAAACCAACAGCTTTTTTATGTTAGATAGACAAACTTAAAGCAAACAAAAACAAAAATCAACTAAAAATGCTTACTAGGCCTATATTTAATTTAATTCAAACATCGGTTGTTACATAATATGTATATAACAGCTGTGTTGGATCAAAAACTGAACATGGTTTTAGGTTAGGGCTACAATCTATATCTATACTGTATCTATCTATCTATACATAATTAATTTGCTAGGGGTTATTTTGGGAGTAGAACACCTCCTAGAGTTTTTAACCGATTTTGATGTTTTTGGTGTCATTTTACAGAGCTCACTCTGAAGTTGTGCTTCCCTTAAAATGAGCTCAATGTATGTTAAGGGCTTCGCCCCAGTGGCCCTCAAAGTTGCCATGTTAATCTTATGGAAGGTCAATCTTAAGGAAGAAGAAGAAAGATTTCTTTTGATTTTATCAGGGGCACAAAAAACAGCTGTTCGTATGAAAAGCTTAAAACAGCTGATTTTTATCAACAACTGATTTGGATCAAAAACTGAATATAATTTTAGGTTAGGTAAATCAAGCAATAGCGAAGCATTGCCATGTCCACTAGTTGTAAATAAACATAAACCCGAGAGTTGTTAAAGTCAATAAATAATTTATAAATCCATTCCGTAGAGTCTCTGTTTATTTTATATTCGACGATAAACGCGGAAGGATACAACGTACCCAACACTTAACATTATAATCTAATATTAAAATTGGTACGATAAGGCAACTCTCCCCCACTATCCCTGAGTAACATAGGCTAGAATTAATTTTGATTTAAGAGATGAAACAACCCCTAAAACGATAATATTAATTATTATACCTTCCTTAAAGCTAGAGAGCTGAAGTTTTGTTCATTTATTTCTTACAAGATACATAGAAAAAGTAAACTATATTTACATTTTCTCAGGTGCTGATGTTAAGGGGTGAAAATATGATAACAAGCTCTAAAACAATAAACATTAACTGTTATATTTTCCTTAAAGTTAGTGAGCTGAAAATTTGTACATTTATTTCTTACAAGATACATAGAAAACATATCATAGATTTAGATTTTGCCATGTGCTGCAAAGTAGTGAAAATGTAGTAACAACCCCTATACAAAATATTGATTGTAATACTTTCCTTTAAGCTAGAGAACTGAAAATTTAGCACTTATTAATTAATTTTAAATGATTTATAGGAAATAAAATAAATAACACGCAATTTAAATAGTTACGTCTAATGGGTAAACTGGGAGGGTAACAGCCCTTTTTCAATAAAAATAAATTGTTATACTTCCCATGATTCTCACCTTTGTTTCATAAGTGGTAATCTGTTAGCGTTTGTTTTACCGCGGGGGTTGGCGAGCGAAGAGAGCAGGAGGCGGAACCCTCTAGATGTTAGTAAAATGTTAAAAAGTCCTTAATTTTGTACACAGCCTTCTTTTTTTATTTGTCAATTAACTTATAATCTAAAAACATTATTAATATAAATGGCTAAATAAAATATTTTCATTAAATTGGCGCGTGTTAGCTTATTATATAAAAGTAGATAATTTATTTTGATTAGCCTAGCCTACTCTGCCCTGGAAAAGGTCGAGACTTTCGCTGACACTATGGAGGATCAGTTTCAACCAAACCACGACGTTTGCGATAAGGATCATGCAGATATGATCGAGGAGTTCGTAGACGACTACTTTGCTGAGCCACCAGAGGCTGACGACTACATCGAACCTTTCACTCTCAAGGAGGTGCGGGCCGCTGTCTCTGCGGTCAAGCCGAAGAAAGCCTCCGGGCTGGATCGGATTGGCGGCAGGGCCTTGCTTGCTGCGCCCCCTCAGTTAGTGGAAGTATTACTAAATGTGTTTAATTCTGTCCTTAGGTTGCGCCACTTCCCTTCCCAGTGGAAGACCGCAAAGATCATCCTCATTCCGAAGCCGGGGAAAGACCATCTCTTTCCGCAGAATTATCGCCCGATATCTCTGCTGCCAACCATCTCCAAAATATTCGAACGTCTTTTTCTTTCTAGGATGCAGCCTTATCTGGAGGAATACATCAGACCAGAGCAGTTCGGCTTCCGACGTGGACATTCCACCACGCTCCAGTTCGTTCGTGTTATCAACAAACTGGTTGATAACCACAATAAGTTTTTGTCTTCTGTTGCAGTATTGCTAGACGTCAGCAAGGCGTTTGACAAGGTATGGCACGAAGGCCTCCTCTACAAGTTGAGTGAGTCTCCTGTACCGGTGGCTGCCGTACACTTGATCCGTTCCTACCTCTCAGGCAGATTCTTCAAGACCTTCGTAGACGGCGAACTCTCCACTCTGCGGCCGATACTTGCTGGTGTTCCCCAAGGCAGTGTCCTGGGACCAGTACTGTATCTGGTTTATACTAACGACTTTCCTACCATTCCAGGTGTGACACTCTCGCTGTACGCTGATGACGCGTTACTACACTGTAGTAGCATGAATCCAGCATACGCAACTAAGACAATGCAGAAACAAATGGACGCGTTGTCCCCGTGGCTGCAGAAATGGCGCATTAAGATAAATGCGGATAAATCTGATTCCATCTGTTTCAGGAAAAGGCGTAAAATGAAACGCAGAATCCCTCCCGCAGTGGAGCTTGACGGGGTGGCTATCCCTTGGAAGCCTACCGTAAAGTACCTCGGCATAACGCTGGACAGTCGACTCAACTTCAGGCGACACGTACAGAACAAGGTCTCCGAAGGAAAGAAAATCCAGGGTTTCCTCTCACCCTTGTTGGCGAGGCATAGCCCTCTGCCAGTAAAAGCTAAATTAACAATTTTTCTGTTAATAGTTCGCTCAGTGCTGATGTACGCGTCTACCACTTGGTGGACGCTTGCCAGCAAATCCAGCAGGAAAAAATTGGAGACTCTTCAGACTACTGCTCTTCGCAGACTCACGCATCAGCTATGGTACGTGAGGAACTCTACCATTCTAGGGTCAGCTGGTATCCCTACCCTAGAAATGTTTGCTATAAGATGTGCCACTAAATTGTTTCAGGATGCACGCAACTCAGGCTATCTTCATATAGCTGAGATCTGCGGGAGACTTGACATCCCGGAAGATGGTAGGCCCCGTCCTGCCGCTATCCTGGACGACCCGCCATTGGTTTCTTCAGGCTGCGACTCCATTCATTATCGATACTAAACTGTTTGCCTTCTTTTATATTTAAGTGAGTTTTAGATTGCTGCTTGCAGCCATTAGGGAATGGCCCCTAGATGCTGCTGACGCTCACCCCAGTGATGCATGCGGAGTGTCTCTGTCCGTTACGCGGTTACAGGAAGTGTTGTACTGCTGTCTCAGGAGAGGTCACGCGAGAAACACTCCTGTGACTGGGTTCGGAGTCAGAGTGACTTCCTTACTTGGGGTGAGGGCGGTTGTTTTAGTGGGTATTGCCAGATACCGTTCTGGTTGAGCCCCACAGTACCTCTAATTTGGATTGAGGTCTGCACGAAACGCATTTTTTCCGCCTAAAAAAAAAAAAACACACACGCCTTCAGCAACTGATTCGGTGTTTTACTTTTAATTTAATTTTATTTCGTTTATCTCTCAATTAAAATGGATGTTTGACTTTAGTCAAAAGAATTAATTACAGAGTTCATTAATGTATATAGTATATAAATATTTCTTCTGTTTATGGAAGAGTAAAATTGAGGTGTATAAGAACAAAAATCTTCGGATCAGCGCGTTTAAAACTATTATTGATTTTTGCAAAACCCGTGGATTTCCAGAATCAAATACAGTAGAGATTTTGTGGCGAAAAAAATTCAAAGTCTTCTTGGCTCCTTCCGAAAAGAATTTAAAAACGTTCAAGACAGCGTAAGTCTGTACTCTTTCACCCAAACCCTCTTTTTTCTTTTTTTAGTCAGTCCATTTAAAGTTGCCATTATAAAAACAATTGCCAGAGTAACGTTACGTCTTCTTTGAAGTGCCTTAGTAAAAATGAACGAACAAATAACATAACTGGTTGGTTCTAACCCCACACAAACGCTGCACAAAACTGTTCGTCTGACGACCACACCACACTCCGGGAATTCGCGCAGGATTCCTCTTTGCATTTGCGTTCTTTCCCTCGCGCCATCGAGTGGACACGCTTCGTTTTTTCTTTATTTTTTAATTTTTAGTTTACCGTCTTTTTAAACAGCTGTAGCTTTCAACAGTAGGTTTTAGAGAAATTTGAGACTACCTAGGTGACAGACAATTTAATTCTCTACAGCTTTCATGACTGACATTTGTTTTCTCCGACGATTTCTAAGGTGTCAAAATGTTCTGCCCACGAGACAGAAAAGTATATTTCTACAACAAAGAATATAGCCTAACTGCTACAGGGCATATTTAGATAATATGTCTAACAAACTTAACTATATACAAACTAGTTAGCTCCCCCCCCCCCCCCCCTGTGATCCTATTCGCATAATCATGTTATGTTTTCTTTATAATAAGATATAGGACTAATATCCCCAAAGCTAAGATGGTAACAAACTTAACTGTATACAAAACTATTTACCTCCCCCCCCCCCCCCCCCTCTGTGATTCTATTAGCATAATCGTGTTGTTTTCTTTATAATAAGATATAGGGCTAATATCCCCAAAGCTAAGATGGTAAATAATGTTAAATGTTCAAATCAAATTATTTTGTATATTTTATAACAGCAGTTATAATAAATGTTAAAAGAACAGGCAAGGCACAGGTCTACAATTTAATAAAAAACTAACCTTAAAGTTAAAATACAAATAATTGCTTCAAAGCTTGAAATTAGCTGTTGAAATATTGGAGTGTTATGTTTTGCAGGAATATGTTTTAGTATTTTAGTTATTAGAAATAGTATTTTGAATGTTAAGGTTTTGACCAGTAAGACGGACAAGGAGGTACGGTATAAACACGGAAATTGTAGCGAGGTCGCGGGAGAGTTCGTTAAACGCGGAACATGGAACTCGCTTTGCTTTGGTTTGTTTTAAGATGACAACAAGGAAGCTAGACGGGTTATAAAGTATAATCCGAATCTAGAATCGGGGCCAGAGGATTGTGGTCGATGGGCCAGAGTGGACTGGTCGGGTGACCAGTGAGAGGCTGCGAGTTAGGCCAGTCTGTTAAGGTGTTGGGCCGGTAGCTAGGCCAGTCTGTT
>JAGFPH010009654.1:9577-45527 GCA_018207615.1 Philaenus spumarius | reverse complement strand
AACTAACAAAGGCAATCTGTTAAATGTTGTTTATTTGCCTAGTAAAGAGTCATTTGCATCCTTTAAAACTAACGGACTCTCGAGTTTTAAGGGAAACGTTTATCCGAAAGTGGAAGATCTGTAGTTCCATAAAGGTACCTTGGAGGAAACCATGCAATATGATCAAGTCGTTGTCGACCAAGTTAATAATTCTCTTATGCAGCCGATAAATGGGAAAATAAAATTTAAAGACTGTAGTAGATTAGAGAAACTGGAAGAAGGGACAGAATTTATTATTTGTGCTATACAAGAAGTGCTCTATCGACATAGAATTCGTTTTATTTTACAATTTGGAAACCTAAACACGATGTATTGTTCTAATTACTGGTTCGAAAAAGAATTAGAAAATGTAAATATAGATCTAAATTACAAGCTAAAGATTAAATTGGATATACTTAAGGTTACACCTAAAATAGCTATGGGGAGGAGTGGGGGAGGGCGGGTACCTATAGCTCTGTAATATTATCTAGTGTTTAGTAGTGTTAAAACCTTCTGAGGATGATGACCATGTCATCGAAGTACATACGGGTAACGTACTAAACATAACTTAAAATTTAGTTGTTTAGTTATTGTTTTTGTTCCTTGTTTTGTGGTTCGGAGTTTTTATTTAAATCAGTGTGCCTTAGGTTGGTTAACAATATAGGTTGAATTCGTTTCGTAGAAACTTACTACGTTACATAACAATACGTCTTAGGTTAGTAACGGCATAGACTCATATAAAAACAATTGCTATTGTGGTTTTTAGCTTAGGTTAGAATAATATAGATCGTTTAATTTCGTAGACACTTACTACATTGCATAACATTACGTCTTAGGTTGATTTACGACATAGACTCCTATAAAAACCATTGCTGTTGTGCTTTTTAGGTTTGAACAATATAGGTCGATTATTTTTCGTAGAAGCTTACTACGTTGCATAACATTACGTCTTAGGTTAGTAACGGCATAGACTCCTATAAAAACAATTGCTATTGTGATTTTAGCTTAGGTTAGAACAATATAGGTCGTTTATTTTTCGTAGACACTTACTACGTTGCATAACATTACGTCTTAGGTTGGTTTACGACATAGACTCCTATAAAAAACAATTGCTGTTGTGCTTTTTAGGTTAGAAAAATATAGGTCGATTATTTTTCGTAGAAGCTTACTACGTTGCATAACAATACGTCTTAGGATAGTAACGGCATAGACTCCTATAAAAACAATTGCTATTGTGGTTTTTAGCTTAAGTTAGAATAATATAGGTCGATTATTTTTCGTAGACACTTACTACGTTGCATAACATTACGTCTTAGGTTAGTTTACGACATAGACTCCTATAAAAACATTGTCTGTCCATGTTAGTAGAAACATAGGTTTCCACGTTAAGGTTTGCGGTTTAGGTAGGGTTAACCTAATCATAGTGTATTCGTTATGTTAGTTAACAATAAAGACTTCTTGGTTATTGTTTGCTGCTTAGGCAAGGTTAATTATTAACAACATAACTTCTTGCTAAAATAATGCTATGTTTACAGGGGTTGGAACCAACCCGCAGATCTCGAGGCATTCATCTTTACAAATCGTAGAGAAAGCAGTACTAGAATTCGAAAAGAATGTCTCACCACTCTTAATGTTGCATTTATGCACCACACTAACATTCTCTCTATTATCGACATCTTCCATCATCGAGGATACAATGCACATACACATCTTTCCGATCACAAAGGCGTTTTGGAACACCCTGTACATGCTGCGACAATGGCTGCTATAAGATGACGATGGATTGTAAACTTAACGTCGTCGTTTAACAATGCACATACAAATTTTTCCGTTCACAAAGGCGTTTTGGAACACCCTGTATAGGCTGCGACAAGTGGCGAACTAGATGGCGTCGGATTGTAAATTTAGCAACGTCGCTTAACAACGCATAAACAAATTTTTCCGATCACAAAGGCGTTTTGGAACACCCTTAGGTTATTTAGATGGCGTTGATGAGAATGATAGGTTACGTCATAATTTTAGAACACCCTCTATGTAGCAATTAAGTGTTACACACGCCTAAATCTAATAACTTAATATTTGTGTTTAGACTGGACCAACGTTAATATGTTTATTGTGTAGGTTAGGCACATTGGCCTTTGCTAATGAGTTATGTTCGCTATTTATGTTAATTATCAAGTTAATATTTGTTGTTTGGGCTTGGTTAGTTAACAATATAGACCGACTAGGTTTCGTAGAAACTTACTACGTTGTACAACATTACGTCTTAGGTTAGTTTACGGCATAGACTCCTATAAAAACAATTACTGTTGTGCTTTTTAGGTTAGAAAAATATAGGTCGATTATTTTTCGTAGAAGCTTACTACGTTGTATAACAATACGTCTTAGATTAGTAGCGGCATAGACTCCTATAAAAACAATTGCTATTGTGGTTTTTAGCTTAGAATAATATAGATCAATTATTTTTCGTAGACACTTACTACGCTGCATAACATTACGTCTTAGGTTGGTTTACGATATAGACTCCTATAAAAACATAGGTTTCCACGTTAAGGTTTGCGGCTTTGGTAGGGTTAACAATAAAGGTATCTTGGTTATTGTTTGTTGATTAGGCATGGTTAATTATTAACAACATAGCTTCGTGCTAAAATAATGCTATGTTTACAGGTCGGTTACCCTCAGTTATGTTTGGGTGTTTCTACTGGCAGATCGTCATAATACCTTTCTCTATAAGTTACTTGTACATAATACTTTATAGCGAACCGAATCAATCCTTGTTCGTCCATGCCGTGTGTTATATGTTTTTACTATACACTATAACAGTTTTGGGATTAAGTTTTGTTAAGTTATATTACGAAAGTTCGTTTTGGAACACCCTGTATAGGCTGCGATATATCGCAAAGATGGCTAACTAGGTGGCGACGGATTTTAAATTTACCAACGTCGTTTAACAACGCTCATACAAATTTTTCCGATCACAAAGGCGTTTTAGAACACCCTGTATAAGCTGCGACTAGCTGGCGACGGATTGTAAATTTAGCAACGTCATTTAACAATGCACATACAAATTTTTCCGATCACCCAGGCGTTTTGGAACACCCTGTATAGGCTGCGACAAGATGGCTGCGATCGACGGATTTTAAGTTTAGCAACGTCGTTTAACAATGCACATACAAATTTTTCCGAACATCCTGGCGTTTTGGAACACTCTGTATAGGCAGCGACAAGATGGCAAACTAAGTGGCGACGGTTTATAAATTTAGCACCGTCGTTTAACAACGCATATACACATCTTTTCGATATCCCAGTCGTTTTGGAACACCATACAGCGCCAACGGCTGCGATCGACGGATTATAAATTTAGCACAGTCGTTTAACAACGCATATACACATCTTTTCGATCTCCCAATCGTTTTGGAACATCCTGTATAGACCGCTACGAGATGGCGAACTAGATGTCTACGGATTATAAATTTAGCACAGTCGTTTAACATCGAGGATACAATGCATATACGTTATTTTCCGATCACACAGACGTTTTGGAACATTCTGTAGGAGGCTGCGAAAATGGCTGGCGGCAAGAATGCGTATACGTATTTTTCCCTATCACCCTGACTCGCAGACGATCAAGATGGCGGTTGGGTTGCAATGCATATGAAACATTTACAAACAGAATAGGGTAAGGAATTTTTCAATGCGTACATTTTTATTCAAATTATTACTCCATGCCCAATTTTTAACGCATATAGGTATTTTTCCGATCACCCATGATCGTGCAACTGTCTGCTCATAACGCATCGTTATATACAAAGTATTACCCTTAGCCCAAAATGTTTTATACATGATTTATCTATAACGCACTGTTATATACACATTTTTATACAAATTATTACTCCCAAATTTTAAATGCGCCCAAATATTACAACACTGCAATCTGCTATGTTTATATACTCAACCTTAATACAAGTAAACTAGAAATGTCGTCGTGGGCCAAACGGCAAAGGCCGTTCTCTCACTGAACTCGCTAGGTTCGAATCACCGTTCTGGACTAACTTAAAAATAAAAACTAATAATATAAATAAATAGTTATCACGTGACTTCGGGGATGGGGTCAAAGTGAGGGGTATGGTGGAAACAAAATGTCGGCTGAGATTCCTCTTGGGTCAGCAACACATTCCGATCACCCAGACGTTTTGAAACACCCTGTATAGGCTGCGCCAAGATGACAAACTAGGTGGCGACTGATTGTAAATTTAATGCCGCCGTTTAACAATGTACATCTTTCCGATCACAAAGGCGTTTTGGAAGACCCTGTATAGGTTGCGATATATCACAAAGATAGCGAACTAGGTGGCGACGGATTTTAAATTTAGCAACGTCATTTAACAATGCACATACAAATTTTTCCGATCACCCGGTCGTTTTGGAACACCCTGTATAGGCCGCGACAAGATGACGAACTAGGTAACGACGGGTTTTAAATTTAGCAACATCGTTTAACAATGCACGTACAAATTTTTCCGATCACCCAGACGTTTTGGAACACCCTGTATAGGCTGTAATATATCGACAAGATGGCGAACTAGGTGGCGACTGATTGTAAATTTAGCGCCGCCGTTTAACAATGCACATACCATCTTTCCGATCACAAAGGCGTTTTGGAACACCCTGTATAGGTTGTGATATATCACAAAGATGGCGAACTAGGTGGCGACGGATTTTAAATTTAGCAACGTCGTTTAACAATGCACATACAAATTTTTCCGATCACCCTATCGTTTTGGAACACCCTGTATAGGATGCGATATATCGATAAGATGGTGAATTAATTAGGTGACGACAGATTATAAAAGTAGCGACGTCGTTTAACATCGAGGATACACATCTTTCCGATCACCAGGGCGTTTTGGAACACCCTGTACATATAGGATATGTCCGACAAAGATGACGACGCACAACAACGACGCTTCCCATGTATGGCGACGCACAACAACGACGCTTCCCATGACCATGACACAAAACAACGACGCTCCCGTCAAAGACGGACATTCAATTTTATAATTATTACAAAAAAAAAAAGAGGCCGAAAAAAAAAGGCCGAAAAAAGCATTCCGCAAACTTGATAACCCCCCCCCACGCCCACCACCACCCCCACACCCAGGGTCACGTGACCAAATGCGGCTCTCTGATTGGCTAAATCGTAGTCCCATAAGAGCCCATGTTACGACTCAAGTATGGGGATGACTACTCATGCAAATATTTCGTAAGTTAGGAGTATTTATCTGATTTAAAATACTAATTTAATTAAGTAAATTTCGTTTTTTTACGTTGGTTTAATTTGATTGACTTGTGTGATAGATTACACTTCCATATAGAATGCAAACAATTTAACTAACAGCTGTCGTGTTAATTAAACAGATTATTTAGACTCATTGTCCTTGTTATCTTACGTAGATGCCAATGGTGATAATTTATTAAAACATATAAAATCAAATTAAACATAATTACTCAAACAAATATTAAGCCCCAATAGATGGTGCCTTTAATTAGGAACCGTATGGAGTAAAATATAAAGATTTTTCAATCAATTTTTGTAACCAAAACATGAATTTCAAGCTCTTTGTTTATTTTTCGACGATAGCGGGGAACATATGCTTTAAAATGAAGTTTGAATAATTAATGTTGATGAAGAATTAAGGGAGATATCGCTTAGCGACAAAAAAAATCTTTGAGAAATAATATATAAGGATGTATATTGAGTTTTTTTATATAATATCTGTCAATAATTTTTACCAGCATAATAATGTTAATACTTTGGTTAAATTGTAAGACTATATTATTATAACTGATTAATTTAAGAATTAATTATTCTTCCTAAATAACAAATAATATCAAATTTATATTTTCTAAATCTATCGAATGTTACTTAAATTAAACAAAAATTAATAGGACCATATGAAGGTTAGTAAATTAATTATTTTTTTTTTAAATTAAACCTATTATTTTATTTTTTATACGTTCTGTTTTAAAAGTTACTTGTGGCGGGACTTAATTATTTTTATTGATAAGCTTATCTCGCTTAATTAATATATTTAATCTTTTTACATTTAAACGTATAAAAAATTCATAATTGAAAATAGTGTTGAGTTAGTATTTAAGAAATTGGATTTCCAAGTAAGCTATTAACCCTTTGTATGACGGGAATGGATAAGTCCTTGAAGTAGACTTAGCTTGAATCTTTCCGTTTTGACACAAATAGACAAACTCTAGTTTATAAAAATCTGGATAGACTACAGTAGAAAACTTATTCGTTAGATGTAAATTCTTGGCAGGCAGTGTTTGGAGGTTACCAATTTGACGCTGATTGGTGAAGCTTCTTTTTACCAAGATGTATTGATTGGTTGCAATCATTGCCTTACATGGAGCTTTTAGCAAATATAACCTACAGTCTTATTGTATTAATATTTTTTGAACCATACAAAGTATTAGGCTATAGGCTAAAAAAACAATGTTTCTGTTAATTTCTACTAGTTTTTAACTGTAAAATCAAAAAAATATACTTTTAAGTATTAAAAAATTTTCTTGCTTTTAATAAATGCTTGAATTTAATAAATTTCTTGCTTCAACTTCCAACAATTTTACACCATGAGCCAAGGGTTAAACTAAGATTACACTAATATAGTGAAGTGTTAAAACTTTTTCGAAAAAGTTTCACAAATAATATTTAGATTTTTAGTTAATCTCTTTTAAAACGTGTATCATTCATACCTTAGTGACTCCAATAGCGCCTACATTTTCTCCAAAGGTATTCGTGCCGTTGCCACTTCCCCATATTCCTGCCAGGAAAGTTCCAAGTCCTTCAGTTCCGATTCCTCTATTTATAGCATGCACCGGAGGTGGCGGAGCACCTGAAAATGTTTAAGTAACCAAACAAACGTTGATAAAATTGAAAATTACATGTAACAATTACAAGAAAATTAAAAAATAAAGTGAAATAAAAATACAGTGAACAATTTAAAAGACGAAAAAGGGATAATAATAAACAGATAATTAAATTGAAATAAAAAGCAAACTGAAATTTAAATTTTACCATACAAATGCTTAAATACAAATTTATATAGTTATTTAAACATACACACTCACACACAAACACACACCCTCACAAGCACATCCATACATATTACATACAAATCAGGCTCCAGAAAACTAAAACAAACTAAATTATTATCAAATGAACTAAAATACACAATTACTTAATATTAATCATCCATACATAATGCATATTACATACATACAAAAAAAAAAAAACTTATTCCATCACATCTCAAGGCAAAGGACACTTGATCCATTTTACTCAACAAGAAAGTCTTAAGTAATTTTAAAACCTGGACACGACTGTCACAGATTTAACTGTTTCTGGAAGTAAGTACCACAAGTGGCATGAGGATACAGTAAAGGATTTAAACATTATGGTTCTTTGTAGTGGTATAACATGCAAAGTGGAACCTCTTAGTGCTATTTGCACTGATATAGGAGTTGAATACAAACCTTTCAGCCAAACGACTAAGCACTCCAGTTTGTAGGACCTCAAAGAGAGGTGTGTGTATAGGAATGCCCAGAACACAAGTACCGGTAATAGGTTTGAACTGCTCCATTATGTTGGAGGTTCCAATGCTAGTGAGCTGGGTAACCGGTGATTGCAACAAGATGCTCTCTTTCATTAAGCTCACAGAAACAATATTATCATAATTGTGTCTTTTATATGATCAAGGCTTAAAATGATTGAGTTAATCAAATTCATTATGTTTCCTTACCACACATCCTAGCGACAGTTGGGTAGTAGCTGATGGACTCAACTGTGCAAGCTAAAACTCCCGCCAACATTCCCAGAACTCCGGATAAACTTACTGTTGGCATTCCCCATTGGCCTAAAAATAATTAATAGTTTCTGTTATTATAATTTCAGCTAAGCTTATATTTATTTTGCAAAATAAAAAAGCTAGATATAGCTACAACCACTTTAGTCTAGTTCTGTATAGAAACACTGTAGTCTATCCATAACCAACAGAAATATAGTATATTAACTGGAACCTGCCGCTTTCCTCGCAGATGTGATGAAATAAATGACAGGACTATCAAGTAAATATTGTGCCTTACCATTACACGCAATAAAAAAAATCTATTTTAGATCCGAGTTCCATGGCCCGAAAACGCACAGTGAGTTTTGCCCAAATCGATCAATTTATCCCTGTTATTAGCTATCCACCAATAAACCCTAAAAATCCCATTTTCCGCCGGTTTGTTACTAATATCTCCCGAACGAACATAAAAATTACAAATTAGGTTTTAATGTGTATTTAACATCTATGGGTAATTTACATTTCATATTATTGCGTACTGAATTGATAGATATTTAACAGTTAAACCAGCGTATATAGTAAACTAGCTGACACGTACGGCGTTGCCCGTGGTGGTTAGTATTTTCAGTCTTTTTAACGTAATTGTAATCTTTTGAAGTGTTCAGTTAGTGAGTGGTATTTGGCTTTTATATATATAGATCTTAAATAATAAAAGCACTATTGTCATAATAATAAAAAAACCGAAATTATGATTTTAGTAACTTTGATCCCCCCAAACCCCTCCTAAAATTTCGAAATTTTTCATACCCTTTCTTAGAGAGCGCCTAAGTCCCTAGAGGAAGCTACATACCAAATTTCATTCCAATCCGTTCGGGCGTAATTTGAGGATGATCAAAAACGCATTGAAAACGCAAGGAAAAATGCAAAAACGCCTATTTCTGGCGTAATTTTGGGAGAATCTCAAACATTTTTTAACAGACTACTTTTAATCCTTAAACGAACCTAAGTACCAAATTTCAACATTTTCTGCCAATTAGTTCTCGAAAAAGCTGAGAAAACGCAAAAAATCGCTAGAAAAACGCGAATATTGGGCGTATCTTTGGGATGTTTTCCAAATCCGTTCTTAGTGCGCGTCTAAAGGTCCAACTGAACATGCATGCCAAATTTGAACTCATTTGGTTCAGTAGATTTTTAGTTCTGCTGATGAATGAATCAGTGCCATTTCGCTTTTATATAGATAGATTAAAACACAGAACATCTTGTCTAAGTGTAATGCTATTGATCCAAATCAGTTGTTTTATTTATAAGGCATGCTTTTTCGTCTTATCCAATCCTAAAATCTTGAAATAATTCAAATAAATCCCTTCATTAGTTCGTCAAATACATTAAAGTCATTACACAAAACAAAAATCACAAAAACACACCACGAAACATATTAAAATTAACTTTTTAACTAACCTTTTTTTTAAATTATTTCTGTGATCTGAAAATGGGTACTTAGGTTACCCAAAACCGTCTTAATCACAAAGTGATTTTATTTTTGGATAAGACAAAAAAGCAGGTATTGTACCTAGTTAATTTATTGATAAAGTTCTCCAATCCGTGGGCTAACATGTTGAAAAAAAAGTAAAATGGTTTTTAATGTGTTTGTGACAACGTAGTTTTTTTTTTATGAAGGTGGACTTATTTATGAAAGTATTGATGTATTGTATTGAACTGCTACCGGTACTGAAGATTTTGACATTGGTTCTCTAAGAAGTTACCAAGCAGCTTCTTGACTAGTCATATCAACAGAATTTAGCATATCAACACTCAGTTTACAAGTTATTTTAACAATGTCGAATTCTGGAAGTTTTTCATAGGTAAAGATTCAATGTCTGGTTCTCTCTCAGTAAATATTTCTATTTGTGTATATATATATATATGTTATCAGCTACAGAAATTTTAACATATTTATTTTGCATTAGGTGTTAATATTTTTTATAATAATAGGGGATTCATGCAACCTGTGCTAAGTAGGTTATGCTAATCATGCTAATTGTGTTAAATTCGTTGGACAGAAGTGTGCTATTTAGAGTCGATAGCACACTCGACTTTAGCACGGTCTGGAGTCTGCTAAACCAGTGTTAACGATGTAAAACTCTTGGGGAAGGTAATTTGAGGTTTTCATCTTGAATCTTACTTTAGCAAATAACACTTTAGCACAAGGGGTCCTTCACTCAAAATTCAAATAGCAGTTTAGCATGAGAACACATTAAGAATGTAAAAAATATAGGGGATGCAATCTGTGCTAAATGCTTATTGTGTTATTATGCTAAACTATGGCATTGTAACATCTGTGCTCATGCTCCTGAGTCCATATTAATTTGCGCATGCAAGTATGGCAAATACCTTCGTTTTGAAGACCGTAGGGTAGAGCAACAGTGACACTGAGCATCTTTTCTGTGTGCAGGTACATTCCTGCTCCTGAACGTTTTTCTCATCGCCATAGTAGTCTAGTATTTTATTTTAGTACAAAGAAAAAATAATACTTTCCTTGATGACACGATTACATGTGTTTACGAGAATGATTATGTTTTTCTTACCTGGATAAGGGATTCTAAACCAGGATGAATCCTCCAGGATCTTTATCTTTACATCTGTTCTCGCAGGATGGCCTAGAGGAAGTACATCTTGCCAAGTCAAAATTGCGCAAATACCCCACATGATCATGATCGCCAATAAAACCTGAACACGTTTTATGTGTTACTTACATACATTGAATTTAATAGTAGTAATAATTAATGAAAAAGTACAATGTAAACAGTGTCAAATGTAAGTAGCCTATTCAGTGACGGCTACAGGACTCATGTAAGAATAAGTCACAGGTGGGTCAGTATTGTGATATATTTGTCTTTGGTCTTTTACTAGTACTAGTAAATTTGATTTGATTCTAATGTCACACAAGTAAGTATAAATAAGATAATGCTAAATGTACTGTTAAATACTTAATGTCGTATTTAATACTTACAGGAAACAATTTGAACAAATTGAACCAAATGACATGAAGTCCTCGGTCTTTCTTGTAATTGATCGAAGGAACTTTAACATCTGTCAAAACCTGGGAGAAAACGGTCAGCAAAAAGATTGTTCTAAAAATAAAAGAACATTAGATGTTATTTTTTATTAATTACATTTTCTACAACAGTTAAATTATTTGACTTGCAGAAAGTTAAAGTTATATAAAAGAAAATACCTTATTTTAGTGGTTAAAATAGTTTTATGCATTCTAAGAAGAAGCCAAATTGGAGGTTTCTGTCTTGAAAGTAATGTTAAGCTTTTCTTTAGATAAGATTTTCGCTTCAGAATATGATATCAATATTTTTGTATCACCTCAATAATAAAATCAAGTACTGTACAATTGTTTATTGGCAAATAACAAACTTTATCTCACTATAAAACTTCTTAAAGGTTATAATAAATAAAAGTTATAGTTTTTGAGAGATGTTTGAAGTAAAGTCTTGCTCGCTTGTGTTAAGCAAAATAATTGGAAATGCTTACTGTTGTTAACATAATGTGTTAACTATACAGGATGTGATCAAACAATACGGTGAATGAATTTTTACAGCAGCAACTGCTGACGCTACATCCATTTGATCTATTATGTCCGATAGCCTCGCCCTCGTCAGTCAGAGTCAAACACCAAGGTCGTGCTCATTGTTTTTTCGATACTGAGGGCATAGTGCGATCAGAGTTCGTTACAAGAGAAATCACAGTAAAATACGAATTTTCCAAGAGGCTACTTGAACGTTTGCGAAACGATGTGGGAAGAAAGAGACCAGCAAAATGGGCCAGTTTAACTTTGCTTGGACCTGTTTAAAATGCTGTGTTATATTTGACAAGGGGCTAGCCCAAGCTCGCTTCGCTTACCAAACCTGGCCAATGCAAACAGATTATTGTATACTCTGATATGTTCACGTCAATTACGATTGAGCTGTGACTTGCACATAATTTATGTAAGCCAGAGATCGAAACAGACACGACCGTTCCCATTAATTCGATTGCAGCATGTGTTTTAATTTCACCATTAATATTTAAATAATCAATAATCAACATTTCAAACAAATTTTAATATTGCCATCTAAAGGAAACAATATAATATGTAGCACCAGATGTTTGACTTACAAAACCGTAACAATTTTGTTTGCTTTTATCAAATCTAAAATAAACTATCAGCTGTGAAGAATAATTACATGATTCAAAATTTTTCAAATTGGTTGCAAATAAACGTGTTTTGGTTCATTGTAGGCATAACCTAAAATTATGTTAAGATTTTGTGCCAAAACAGCTTTTTTATTTATAATATGTATCAACAGATGTTTGAATTGAATTATAATACCGTAAGCATTTTTCATTGATTTTTGTTTGTGTTTGGTTTTAGTTTGTTAATCTAACATAAAAAAGCTGTTGTGAAGAATAATAAACTGATTCTAAATTTGCGAAGTTGGTTGTTATGATAATGAATGTAAACAAACATGTGTTGATAAGGTTTTGATCTGAACAGCTGTTTTATCCGAATTTTCATTTTTTACGCGATAAAATACAAAAATTGTGCAAAATCCTTTCTTAGTGTGCATCTATGGCCACATGAGAACATACCTTTAAATTTAGTAGCTATTTGTATAAGTAGTTTTTGCTCTATGTTGATTCTATGTCAGTCATTCATTCATTCAGTCAGGAAGAAGCCTCTTATGTATATTATAGACTAGGGGAGACCCATGCGTGCTTCGCACGCCAACCCCCAATGGAACCTTCTAAAAACATACGTTATGTTTTATTTATAATAAAATTGTAGTATTAATAATAACCTCAAAACTAAGATGGTAAATAATGTTAAATGTTCAAACCAAATTATTTCTTATATTTTATAACAGCAGTTAATAATAGTTAAAAAAACCAGCAAAGCTCAGGTCTACACTTTAAAACCCTAACCTAAAATCTAGAAATACAAAAATAATTGCTTCAAATTTTTAAATCAGCTGTTAATGGAAATATTGAAGCAAACATCTATATTATCTGTTATTTTATTCAATTGGTTGCTATGGTAATAAATGTAAATGCATGTGTTGGTTTATCATTCCAGGCCTAACCTAAGATTTTTTCCGACTAACTTTACAAATATTAAAATAAAAAAAGGTTTTTTACCGAAATGAATTATAGCCTATGTTACTCAGGGATAATGTAGCTTTTTATTAGTAATACTATTTTTTCAATCGGTTCAGTAGCGCCAGAGATTACCCCCTACATACAAACAAACAAAGAAACAAACAAACTTTACCTCTTTATAATATTAGTATAGATTACTGGCAACATGTAACAAGACAATAATGTGGCGCACAAAATTAATTTGTTCGCTAACAATAATCTGTATTTAATAATTTCTTTTAAAGTTTACTCCTAAAAATGTACCAATGCAACAAACACCCATCATCTTTGTTCCATGCAACATACCTCGATTTTTCACAATAATCATCTACTTTAAGTTTTGAAACATGTTATTATTGCTTCAGTAGGAGTGCTTCATAAAAAAAACTTTGTTGCGAAATTAAAGTATAATGTGTATGGGTCAAGGTGCGTACACACTTGCACGCTGCGTGACGCGAGCGCCACTCGTGTGCATTGAATTCGCTCACGGAGATCCATCTACTGTCGGTTTTTCCAACGAATACTTTGAATGTTCGTAGTTCATATTTGGACAGAAGCGTGAAAGGTTTGTCGTTTTTAGCGCGCATGTGATTATTGTTTTCAAGATATTAATTTTCCAGAGATTAAATAGGGATTTTTCAGAAGCAATAGATTCCTACAAAAAGAAATCCATTCTTTGGGAACCTCTGCTCATTAAAAAAATATATATAAAAGTAGATGCTTGGCGAGAAATATCCGCGGAGATGGATATATCAGCGGACCAGTGTAACAAATATCTTTTCTGTCTTCATACCGACGGGAGAAGAGCAAATTGAAAAGCAGCCTGGGAACAGGAAACGTTAAGTTGTGAATCAAATAAGATATTATGTAAATCTATTTTGGTTGTCATTATTAAATTAGTTAACCCTGGAAGTGGCAGAATTGCGGCCTTGTTAATTCGCCTGGATGTTTTGTGTTTTACAAGCATTTAAAAAAAATTACTTTAAATATAGTAATTGCATCCTAATTTAAAAGTTTTCAACAGCTTTTTTTATAGAAAAAGGTTCAAAGAATTTATATATGCAACTAAAAACTGTATTGATGTAAAATTTTAAAAGTTATTACTCTGGATGCAAACATGTCCAGTATCGGAAAAAATCCAACTTTAGGCCTACATAAAAAGTAGTAAACATTTTTTTCAAAGTATACAAAAGTTTTCTAATTTAGTTCTAAATAAAAGCGTATACAATTAATTCTACATCAATTTTTACACCAGTTTTTATGTTCCTACAACAAGACCGCTAACAAAATTAGCCTATTTTGAAATATTGTTTACAACTTCATAACTATTGTTTACAACTTCATAACTATTGTTGTTCAACTTCAATATTGTTGCAAAATGAATACTGAATGTTTGTGGGTTTCCTATGGATCGCCTTTAGTTCGTTGAACTCAACAATTACAACGAACCAAAGGCAAGCAGAGCGCGCGCGATTCGTGGCGCGCAAGAATTTACGCACATTAAGAACTACATTCATTAATAAAATAAAAATAAAAACTTTTTATGAAATTTATCGACCAAAGGTTTGAGCGAGCCTTACCCTCCGGCGATTCCCCAGTGCTGGGACGCAGCTGATGCAGCATTCTCAAACAAAGACAGTCCAACAAGTGATACAGTGGGCACTATCGTTAGAGGAGTGACAAACCGCAGCAAGATTCCCATTACACCTAAATGTTATTACACACAAATTAAGATTTATTGTTAATAAAATACATGCATTACCAAAACAATAAATCAAGCGCTTGAGTTAATTGTAGCAGCTTCCACAATTTAGTCGTTTCTAAATGTAATGCAAGTACAGTATGAAATTCTCAACAATAAGTTTTAATAATAACATTAATTTTAGCGAATTTCTATAGGAAAGACGAGCTATTGCAATGTCTCTTATGGTGAGACCTAAGGTCGGGAGTGGTGAATGAGCAGTGACTATGGTCCCCAGAACACTTTTTGTCATTAAAATTGTCCATTATTGTACTTGTAGCCATATCCTATTTTGTGTTGTGAGAGATTTGATGACAGTCACATACTGTGACATTAATAAACTTAACAAGTCTCTCACATGTTTTATCAAGTGTCGTTTTGTGTTTTATACGTACTATGTTTTATTTATTTATGGTTTAAACACCAAACTAATATCTGTTATTAAGTGCAACTGTGAATAATGTTTTTGTAATCGTTCTGATGATGCCTAAAGATGAAAAGGTGAAACAGCTGTAAACGAGAGATAAAACTTATATAAAAGGATTGCTAAGGCAAAGTACTAATTAATAATATTAAAATTGTTCTTATGTGTTCGCACCTAACGGTTGCATTTTACGTTTGATTTGGTCCAAAGTCGTTTGGACGAGTTCGATTGGCCAAATCTTCAACAACTGAAGCACGATTTTTGACCAGAAGTGACAGAATTTTTGACATTTTTGGTATTATAATGAATTTTGTTTTGAGTTTTATCTAAAAATATAAATTGATGGGTTTATTCTGCACATTTTGCTTTTTTAAACAAATTTTCAGCCCATCTGGTTCCCCCAAAATCGACCAAACCGTCAAATAACATATAAGTAGCCGGTTCAAATCCAAGTGAGAGATTTTACCGTGTGTGCAGCTTTAGAACACTGACTTAAGACATCCAACATCGGATAAATTCAAATCTTTCTGATTTTTGGTATGTTGTTAGGGTACCTACCAGTAGTGTAAAACCAAGTTTGCAGCTTCGAAAGGCTTGTGTTAACTTCGTGGTGCTCGAAAAACCTCGAAATTTTCCCACTGATTTCAGTTTTTGGCCCGAATCTCCTAAAAGGTTGCTTCCTACGGAAAAATTCACTCTATCCTTTTTTGAAGCAGTGAACATTTCCTACAATTTGAGTCCAACCCCAATTTTTTAGGTCCAATAAATTTCATATGTTTGCCCTTCTTTTTGTCTACCGTCAGTGGTGTACTTGTGATCCAAGACCGTAAGGTCGAGATTAGAATTCGCAAAACGAGCTTTTCCTCTGCGAGCGGATTGAGCAAGACGCGAGTCAGGGCTCTAGGCTGAGGTGAAAAAAATCTAATATCATATTTCGTACACGAGGCAGCTATTCAGCTCATTTCTGAGTAGACCAATTTCCCAAATAATTTTTAAAACCCAAAAACATATAAATTTAAATTTGTAAATTATCTCAAAACACGTCAGCGGTTCAGCTGTGAGATCGATTTGAGTCGTAGGTGTCTTTAAACCTTAGTAACCTGTACCAGTGCTCGATGTACAAAAACTCAACCAATGGGAAGCAAATGTAACTAGACATATTTATACTTTTATGTAATAATAGTACTGTTTTTAAACGAATGTAAGTACTGTAAATCACATCAAGTTATGTCAGTGTAATATTTTTTCACTCACCGCAGTATCCAATAAAGACTTGAACCAGCGATGACACTGCAATAGCTCCCGAGAGTTCCCTCATTCTAACTTGCCACAATTCCGTTCTGTTTTCTACAGACATGGCACTAATGACGTCATCGGCAGGGCATTTCCACTGAGGAAGACTGAGAATCGCCAGTGTAGGGACCAGAAACGAAATAGTTCCGCCTTGCACTATCGGAAGTCTGCAGGAATTCAAGTTACACATATTACAGACAAGGTAAAGTGAAACGTAAGAAATTCATTTAAATTATTAAATTTTTTAGTAAATAGTCTAATCTCTCTTCTTTTCTTTCCAGAAGGGATTTTTTATTTGTATGAATAATAAAACCAACACAAATTTTCACACAAATATATTCATTTATTAAACGTGTTACAACATCAGTGGGTCATCTTCAGTGACACCTGGTTTATTTATAACTAGCAACTTAGTACCGTAACACAAAATTATGAAAGCCAGTGTCGATTTACGTATAGGCTCTGTAGATCTGCAAGACCCACTATTTACACTTTATATTATCGATAAAATTGAATATAATGAGTCCCTTTTCTTTAATTCTTTCTTTGTACCTGAACAATATAGAATCCTTAATGTTAATATCAGTAGCCATATCCCAGTTTATGAAAAAGAAAAATCTTTGTATGGAACTGTGCGCTTCACATTTCCAGCGGCGGGGTTTTTGGCTGTTGCGCTCAACTCAGAATAAAATCTTTTCCAACACAATTTTAAATTAATACATTTATACCAGGTGTCTTAAAATCCCCCTATTCTTTTTTTATTAATGGAAATAAACAGATTTGCTTTGGATATTGTTAACATGAACAAAAATTGAGTTTTTTGGTGTATCGTAAATTTCAAACCCTCGAATTTGGGGGTAAGTCGAAATAAAAGAAGAAGATTGGCCCAAACCGGAGGTCTGTATGTTGACTCTATCCAACATAATGGCTAATCAAAGTTATAACTTTTCCCCATTTAAATAACATTAAAATGTTAAAGATGATGCATCTGTTATTTTTTTACAAGGGTTTCATCCAGTAGATCACTAAAACACTCATATTGGATAGCAAATTCAAAAAAACAGTCGGTTGAAACCCTTAAACTTATCAAATTAATTCCGAAAATTCGATCAACTCACGTCAGCGGATCAGATAAGCAATCGAATAATTTTTTATTGTTTTTGACTTATTTTTATAATATTTTCAGCATTTCTTTTTCTTTTTCATACACATACTTTATCCGGTTTAAATTATGAATGCATCTCAGAATAAAACATTCTCCAACGCAATTTTAAATTAATACTTTTACATTTATATAACTTAGATAAACAATACATGCTAAACATAGACATTCTGAAAGGTAAATATGCCCATGTTTACACATAGACGATTCAAACATTTATAATCATGTTCAGTACTGGTAGACTACAATCTACAACAACGACATAGACCGAGAAATAAATTTAAAATGTCAGTTTGATAATAAATAGTACTCAGTCAAGTTATACACTATAATATCGACGACTAAGTGAAATGTCTTGGTTCGGTTGCCAAGGTGACCTTGTCACTAGCAAATTCTGACCTTGTCACTAGCACATTCTGACAATTATTATTTAAGTTGATTTCCCGCAACACTGGTAATTATATAATATACCGGATACTATTTCCTTATTCGTTTCAGATTTAATGTGTTCTTTTAAAATATTAAGTACTATGTTTTTTATTTCCACAACATTAAAATAAGAATGAAGCATGATTATTCTTAATATTATGTGTAAATAATTTATCATCTCTTATAAAAACGAGTGTACGTACGTACGTGGGTACCAATATAATATAACAACTGATTTCGCCCATCATCTGTAAAAATTAAACAAAACCTAGCGTAGATTATTCTTTGAGTTTATGTTTACAACTTCAATCAATAATATAATGTCTTGTGAAGTTGAATTTTAAAATATGAGTTACAGAAATAACGTAGGCTATAATAAGTAATAAGATTTGCTTCGAGGTTATAAAATGAGTATAAATACAGCCTTTTATCATCACTAGCCTATATTTATTCATATAAATTTAAAGAAGAGATGCCCATTCATTTAACTTCGGAAACATTCGTACATCTTCGTATAACGTATATAGCATCTTGGTATTCAACTATTAATTTCTTTATTATAACTAGTGGACCCGGCAATGCTTCGCTATTGCTATTGCTTGATTTACCTAACCTAAAATTATATTCAGTTTTGATCCAAATCAGTTGTTGATCAAAATCAGCTGTTGATTAAAATCAGCTGTTTTAAGCTTTTCATACGAACAGCTGTTTTTTGTGCCCCTGATAAAATCAAAAGAAATCTTTCTTCTTCTTCCTTAAGATTGACCTTCCATAAGATTAACATTGAAACTTTGAGGGCCACTGGGGCGTATCCCTGAGGACCGATGTAAATTATAATGGGATTCTGCTCATCTACAGGACACTACCTTTCTAACGGTATGCGCGAATTTCTCCTACGATGCACACAAGCTGAGAAAAAAGGACGACAAGTTTTGTGCTTGCCTATTAATATATAGATAATTATTAGTAACTTCTAAATCATTTGATATATCAATATGAAATGAAACTCAATTTAAAAAAATATTTATAAGCTTATAATAATGTATGTAAACACAAAATTTTAACAAATGGGCATACAGTTTTATAAATATCTAGGGGAACCCCCTCCGTGCTCCACACGCCAACCCCGTTGGAACCTTATACACATAATCATGTTATGTTTTCTTTATAATAAAGGTGTAGAATTAATAATAACACTAAAGCTAAGATGGTAAATAATGTTAAATGTTCAAATCATTATACATAGGCTAATAAGGTTAAAAGAACCAGCAAGACGAAGGTCTATACTTAAACAAAAACTGAACCTTAAAAGTTAGAAATAAAAATAATTGTTTAAATACAATTTTTTAAATCTGCTGTTAATGAAAATAGTAGAGCAAACAGGTGATTGCTCTACAAACACTAAATATATTATGTAATTATTATTTACTAGGGGAACCCCTGCGTGCTCATTCTTTATAATAAAGGTCTAAAGGTAATAATAATTAATAATAATAATAATCAATAATGGGGTAATTAATAATAACCCTAAAACTAAGATGGTAAATAATGTTACATGTTAAAACCAAATTATTTCGTATATTGTATAACAGCAGTTATAATAAAGTTTAAAAGAACCAACAAGGCTCAGGTCTACACTTTAATAAAAATCTAACCTAAAAGTTAGAAATACAAATAATTGCTTCAAACTTTGAAATCAGTTGTTAATGGACATATTAGAGTAAACAGCTGTTTTATCTGTTATTTTATTCAATTGGTTGCTGTGGTAATAAATGTAAATACAAGAATTTTGTCCGACTAAATTTACAAATATTGAAATAAAAAAATGTTTTTTTGTCAAAATCAATTATATAGCCTATGTTTACTCAGGGATAGTGTAGCCTTTTATTAGTAAAACTATTTTTTCAATCGGTTCAGTAGTTCCAGAGAATACCCCCCCCCCCTCCCTGCATACAACAAACAACAAACAGACAAACAAATTTTACCTCTTTATAATATTAGTATAGACAATCTAATATTATAATAATCATAATTGTACACATGTATCCAATTTTGAGTTACAAAACCCAAAAGCATAGTTAGGTTGGGTTAGATAAAGATTGTTGTTTTAAAATAGTATTTTTTTAAATGAAGTTTTTCTGATGTGTTTCTAATTAATTAATCACGGGGCTTACTAGTTAATCTGTAATACTCACCGACATCCGAACGTAACCTGGAAGAACGTGACGAAGCCAGTAACAAATATCATGGTGGATATTATGTAGCTTCTCGCAGGATCATCGTCCTTCATGCACAAAGCTGGCGTTAAGATATAAGGGATACTCACAATGGCTCCGATCATAGTGAGGTAGTGCTAAAACCGTAAAATAATAACACTTTTAATCTGCTTACAAAATGGAGCAGCTTTAAAATGATTGTGAAAATATATCAAGAAATTAATTTTAACTCCAACTTGGAAGTTCGGTGAGTAGGATCTGTTCTATTTTTAATCATTGGTAAAGTCTCTGTACTTGAAATTGTACCTAAGGCGAGACCTAAGGTCGGGAGGGGTAAATGAGCACCTATCATGGTACCCAGAACACGTTTTGGGGGTGTCATTAAAAATTTAATATATTTAAATATGTACATAATATGTGTTCGGACTCTAACGGCCGCGATTTAAGACCTATTTGGTCCAAATTTGGTACACACTGCCACGCGCAAACCTCCCTCCGCTTTACTGATTTAATAAATACAACCTTTTGTTGTTGAATTTAATTGGCTTTGTAAGCCACCCTTTCTGTTAACTTTAAAACTTTCCCTCATCAAATAACACCCAAGACCCAAGTGTTTTCAGGCCTTATTTGATGTCGTTCCCTAGTACTACCCCGTTAGAACAATTTGAGAGGTTTGGCGAGGGCAAGAAAAGGAAAACCTTTTGTTTCCAATTCTTAAGTTTTTTAAATTTATTTTAATAAGACCTTTTTTGTCTTTTGTGTAGTACACTAGCTCAATTCTAGACTCTTTTTCGGGACCGTTCCCTTTGGAGTTAAATTTGTAGTGATCCGTGAATAACTCACCTGCTGACTTAATTACACTAGAGCACTGAATGTTTTAGGATTATTTTGATTGGATTCGTAAATTATATATTCAAAATTTTCTATTGAAAACACAAAACGATTTATTGACTAAAACATAAATGCATTGATTTTGAAACAACAAATTATTATATTCAAAAAACACAATGAAATTTTATTAATATTTAACTTATATTTATGTATATTGAAAAGTAGCAAAGTGATGAATGAATGAATTAATTAAAAAGTTTTGTATTAATGATTCTATTATTTACATACGACGATTTGCCATTGTGAGTAATGAAATTTACTAAACGAGTTTACTCTATTCAATTTCCCCAGAATCTACTTGAATTTATTTATTTAATTTAATTTAATTTATTTATTATTTTGCAAAAAGGGATTTATTTAAAATTATAAGTAACAATGATTGTTTGCCACTTACAGAACACAAGAAGTTCGACGCGTAATCCTTCTGTTAGTTTGAAGCACTTTAGAGTTGTTCTCCTTGGTCCCCAGAATGGTTTCTTTGGTTTACAGTTGTCTTCTCCTGGACTTTATTAGAATTGTCCACTCCTGGTTTATTGTAGTATCTTTTGGCAAGATAGGCCGTTTATATGGATATTCTTCTCCCGAATTTATCACGACCGAACTTTGCTTTAGGCCGGAGCTAGTACGTAACGCACACCGTAACTCGTCACACTTCAACTTTCTCTAAGTACTCTCGGAGCTCGGTCAGATGTTTACTCGTTGGCGGTTCGTCCTAAACTGATGTTAGAGTAGATGCAAGCTGCTTTCCTCAACTTTTTTCTTGTCAAACGAGCATCTTCCTCTAGGTGACAAGAAATTAATTCTGATTTCTTGCTTTAAAAATATATTTTTTGGTTTTAATATATATTCCCTGATCTATTTGATGAATTTTGGTGCTTTTATTTCCTGTTGATTAGGCCTAATTTAATTATTATCTTCATTTATTGAATTACGGTATATGCTCTATTTTGTTGTAAGTAGTACTTCCTATGACGTAACTTCCTTCTAGGTGCTTTGGTCTTGAGTTTATGTCTGATCCTGTCGATTTGAAATTTTGGCTTTGATTTCATCCAAACTCTATGACTTCTTTTTGCGTGGTCGGATTTTGATTTTGTTGACTTCTATGGATTTGTTGACGTTTTCTGGTTTCTCTGGAATTCGAATGATGTTTCTACTCCTCTTCATTCTTGATTTATGGACTTCGTTAGTTTTGTTTAAATTTTGAAATTTATTTCTCGTAAATTTGAAATTTTCCATTTTTTTTTGCTTGTATCTTCTTCGGTTGGTCTTGAAACGCGCTGATCTGGTGTTGGATTTTTATTAGCTTGTTTGGTTGTTTAGTTATTCAGCTTTTTGTTTCTCTAATTGCCTTCGTTTGGTTTTCAACGTTTAATTCCCCCCCTTTAAAGCTCTTTTCATATCTCACATGGCATTACAATTTATTACACATATATATACCCTATTTTATCAATATTTCCCTTCTATTATTCTCCCTTGTATTTATTTTGAATTAAGAAAGTTTTTTATTAATTTATTTTATTTTTACAAAACTACTTATCTATTTATTTTGAACTGTGGCTTGATTATGCCCTATTATTGACTCTATTAAATCCTATTTTTTATGATTTAATTACATTTGAACTTTATGAGTTATTGGCCCTTTTATGCCCAAGAATGACTTTAAACTTTATTTTTTAGCTATTCAACTTTATAACTTTATATTTTTTATTACTTTATTTTCTTAACCCTTTTTAACTCTACAAATGACTCTACTTTGTTTTTGGATTTTATTCAAATTCTGCCAATTCAATTTGTTTACGCTTACATTTTTGTCTATAACTTTTTAACAAATTATCATAACAAAATTATTTTTACTACTCCTTGCTTATTTAACTCTCCTTTCAACATAAATCTATTAATAAAAACTTTCTTAATAATATTACAAACCACTATCTTTTCAATGTTAAATCATTTCAACCAAATTTAGACAAGACTGCACAAGTCTCTGCCTGTCAGATCCTGCAAGTTTTTGGTTCGATCTTGTCGCTAAAGCATACGTCATCGTCTGTACGTATTCAACTAACACAATTCTAGTTAATTCTTCAAAATTATTAATAAAGACTCTGTTCACATTGGAAACTACTTTTTTATCTTAATTTTGGGCTTTTTTAGTCACCCTTTGGCTTTAATCTTTTGTTATTATGAATTTGAATTTATTTTAATTAATGTAATTAATTAACCCCAATTGAATCGGTCGATTGGCCGCTTCAACACGTTGGTTGTCTATGTCGCTCGGACTAGTTTCTTAGCCAAAACTACCAGCACAAGTTTTTTTGACCGGAAGTAACTATTTGTTTAGATTTTTCATACTAGAAAGAAACTTTTTTGGCTTTTTCTCTTAACATATAAATGTAGGATATTATTCTGCACAATTTGTTTTTTTTTACACGACCTTATCTTGCTTCACCCAAAATCGATCAAATCGTAAAATACAATAAAATGACTCTGTTCAAATCCAAGTGGGCGCATCTTCTGATCCAAGGCCAACGGCCGAGTTTGTACACTACGAGCGAAGCGAAGCAGTTGATAAACCGAGGCCGCAGGTGTTTTTCCGCTGCGAGTGGAATGTAGAAGCGCTTGAGTCGAAGCTGGAGGGTTAGGGTCAAACAAATCTACGTATATATATTTCATACACACAGACAGCATGTCAGCGCCTTCGTGAATAGATTAATTTCAATAGTTAGTTGAAACCCTAAAACACATAAACAATTTTGGAAATTCTTTCAAGTCACGTCAGCGGTTCAGCTGCGTGTTAGAATTATTTACTGAATTAGCCACATTTCAGCAGTTACAGGAAAATTAACTAAGCTAGGTGGAGAGTTCCAGTCTAGTCTAAAATAGTTTTACAAACACACATTTAAACAAATACAAAACCCAACAACTTAACCAATGAACATTTTTAGCTTAGACTAATTTAAAAAAACATAAAGAACATTTAATAAGAAATACAGTTGTCACACCATAACCTAATTATAAATCTGTTGCCTATATTTATCGGTAGTAGAATAAAACGAATTTTCCTGCAGAAAAGAAAGAAAAGCACCTCTAAAATTTGTTGGACAGGCTAATGACCTAATATAAGCTGGTAGTTTATTATACAATTCATAAGGAGGAACTTCAAACATGGTTGTTCTGTGAGAAGGAAGGTAATTCCTTGCCCTGTGTAAATTTTGTAAATACCCATTAAATATATACGTGGCAAAGACAATAGCTTATGTTTTCGGATGATTGGTTTACACGATGAAGTTTAAAACTAGCCCTAATAATTTGTTTCTGTGTTCTAAAAACCAGCTTATGTTAACTGTGAATATGTGCAGGCATAGTACACTATCGCAGCAGTACTTCCACTCGCTCTTCTAATAGTCAGGATTATATACATTTTTTTATTTAGTTTAAGAATCAGACTTAGGTAATATAGCGTAAGCATTCTATATGAATCATTATCCCAAAAGAAACAAAATCCGTTTTTGTAGGGAAGCCATTACAGTGTAGATAGATAGCCCAAAGCAAATAACTAAAAGCTCACCAAAGTTTAGATACATGTTGTGGGGAAGTTTACGCCTTGCACCCGTCCTACTGACTGGCCCTTTTTATGCATAAATTACGATTTATGGAATATTGAGAGAATAGCAAATGTATACAATCTTTGTTGTATGCTTCCGCCATGTTAGTGTGATTCCTACTTTAATTCCAAGGAACTTAACCATGCTTGTGTGTCCTTAAATACTATGAAGATAGCTTACATCATTTAATACATGGTTTTTATATTTGGTTTAGAACTGTACAACATACTTATTCCAAACACGTTTCTGATATCGGTTACAGCGCTTGAAGTGTCATTTGACCTGTAAGTAGAGTTAAGGCCTATTTACACGTTGCCAGTGGCTGGCATGCTAGTTGAGATATGACTGGAAAGGTCACTGCCAAGCGGTGACTGGAATGCCAGCTTACTGGCGCTTTACCTTTTACACGTCGACAGCTACTGAAAGATAGTGGGTGTGTTTTCGTTTTAGTGCAGACCGTGGTTGATTTTTTATCCAGTTTTTACTTTTCGGTTACGTTAACAAATGGCTAAAACTCCACAAATTATGGCTGTTAAAAAGGCAGTGCGTTTCGTATCTAAAGTTCGAGGAACTCTTGGAAATATGTACCCACGAGTTACAGAAGAAAGAACGAGAAACATGGGTACGAGACTGGATGAATAAAAATAGTTTGGGTGCAACCTATATAATAATTAGAGAGCTTTATTGTAATGATTCACAAGAGTATAAAGCTGTTATGAGACTGACAACAGAACAGTTTGAAGAACTTTTGTGTATGATAAGTACAATCATAACCTGTAATGACTAGGAAACGATTAGACAAACTCATGAACTTCTAATTCAACGTTCCACCGACTGAAAGGCGACTGTTAGCTGTTTACACAATGCTAGTCGAATGGTGCCAATATCAGGAATGTGGTGGTGGGGGTAGCTGGCACGCCATAAAAACAAAAATATTTGTTTTGTTGGAGCTTCCAGCTACTGGCAGGACAGTGGCTAACCGGCCTCTCCAGTGACTGGCACGACTGGTTTACACGGTGCTAGTCGCTGGCATCCAGTGACTGGAAACCTCCACTGGAACGCCTACTGGCATCGTGTAAATGGGCCTTTACATTGGGCGCAGTACCAATCAAGTAGTTCTGATACATAGGGTGCAGTATCAATCAAGTAACTGTTAATATGCATATACACATCGTTAGGTCAGAATGACAAGGTTCTAACTAACAAAATTCCATTTTTTCAGCTATTGTCGTGACAAGGTTCTATCTGAATTCCTCTTTATTTTGCACTAACTCTTATTGCTCTATAAGCCATTTGCTAGAAGTACGAAGTTCTAACTGCAGCATAACGTTTATACAAATTTGAAATGAAATGGTTCTATTTGGGTGCTGTAGATTTCGATAGAATACAGATATAACCTTTGTACTATTTTCAACTGAGAAACGCCTATCTCAAAGAATGACACGGTTGTATCTGGCCTGTTAGAACCATTTCAGTACATCTTGTTAAAGAGATTTTAAATCACGATGGTAAACAAGATATAACTACTCATATATAATTTTGTAACTAAAACTAAAGAAACTTACATATAAGAATGAAAAGGTTGTGAGTGACATATTATAGAACCTTGACTTCTAACAATTTAAAATTTTTGTTAAAGACAAGGTTTTATACCTTATTCACCGAAAGTTTAAAGTGAAGCACATCTCCCTACAATAGTTAAAGGCCGGACAGACTGTGTCACACGCGGCTCTAACTCAGGGACGAACGTGAACGTTAGGGTGGGCTAGAGAAGACCAGGGCTATATAATACGTTGTATTCTATAGCCCTGAGAGAAGACAAGTTTGTTTACAAAGAACTACTGTGAATCATGCGCAGAGTCGCCCGTCCCATACGTGAAGTTCGTTTTCCTCATTGGCCCAAACCCCTAACGTCAACCATTGTAAGGTGGTGCTTCACTTTTAACTCTCGGTGAACAAGGTATAACCACGGATACTAGAATACACGGTAGGGGTCATGAGTAGACTGCGCAGTAGACTCAAGCATCAGTGACGTCACTCTGAACCCACCCTCCCTGCCCGCTGCTTGCCGCTCTTACACCGTACACTCAGTGTTTCCACTTGTGGGATTTTTATCCCAAATATGGGATAATTTGGCTGATTTTGGGATAATATGGGATTTTTCCTGAATTTGACATATTTTCTCTTTTTTTTAATATTTTAAATATGGTTGTCATATAATATATTGTTAATATTTACTTCCACATTTAATTTGTTGTATTTCGTACTATTCTTACTGTACACTTCATTTTATCATTATTCACAATTCATTATTTTAAATGAAGTACTACAGTAGCAGAAAAAATGTTTAATGAACAACTTGTATTCTTAGATTGACACCATTAAAATTAATGGTTTCATCAATTTAAGTTAGCATACTTTGATTGCAACAAAATGAACGTTTCTACTAGTTATTTTCAGTATTCAGTTTTAAGGTATGTTTAATCACTTTGCTTTTATTCTTTTATGTTTACGTACCTCAATAGGTCCTTAAGTTTTACAGTTAACCTGAGCTTGTACTATTTTATTACAATGTACTAAGAAGACAAAGGCTGAGATATAGCTGTAATATCAATGTTGTGTATTCATTGGTAATATTGCTATGTATTATTGTTATTAAAACAATAAACACTTTTTACTTTGACATTTTAGTCTTCTCCTTCCCAACATTTTTTGTTCCAAGCATGAGATTTGTAATAAATCTACTAAAAAATATGGAAAATGTTTGAGTTTGGATAGTCTGTTATTACTTATGTTTGACTACTATACAAGTTTCAGTAAAACTACTTTTTCAGTACAAGTATGATTTTTTAATCCATATAATAATAAACTGTACCAGGAACTGGCACATACTTTCTCACAAACATATTTAAATTATTAAACAAGATTCACTGTGACTTCATAATTGTAGGTTTGATAGGAGAGGTGATTTATAAAAGTAGGAGATTAACTAATAAATATTATCATTATTATCTACAGAGAAAACTATTTGATCGATTTCGAAAAAATTTGTACCAAACACACGCGGCAATTAGGCCTGTATAGATGTACGAAAAAAGGTTTTGAAAAGTTTTGAAAACAACCCCCTTTATGGCCAAAATACCCCAAAAATCAGTTATTATTATTAGTTAAACGAGAATTTTTAGAAAGATACGATTTTTTGCATATGGTAGGGTACATTAAAGGCTAAAAATAAGCCAAATTTGATCAAAATCGTTAGAGCCGTTTTTTTATAAAAAAAATAATAACTGGTTTTTTTTGGGGGGATGTTTTGCCAAAAAGGGCGTTGTTTTTCAAAAAATTTCAAAACCGTTTTTCGTGCATCTATACAGGCCTACTTGACATGTCTGGTGCAAATTTGTTTGAAATCGGTCGAATAGTTTTCGCTCTAGCTAAAATACATACATACAGACATTTTGTAAAAACCACTTTTTTAGACACGGGGGGGGTCCCAAAACGGATATTTCCACAAAAATCTCAACATCGATTTTTTCCGATTACTATACTTTCTCTATACGATAATATAGTGAGAAAGTAAAAATGAATGCTGTTCCTTTGTAACCGCATCACTTGAGAACGGCTGGACCAATTTAGCTATTTTTTGTTTAAAATATTCGTAATAATCCGAACTAGGTTTTTATATAAATAAAATTTTAAAATTTTCCCGAAAAAGTTTCAAATTTTGAAAAAAAAACCAAACAGCCTCTTTTGTATGGACTCAAGACCATAGCGCACAAAAACAGCTGTTCGTGTAAAAAGCTTAGCAACACATCATGTTTGTTTAAGTTTACATTCATTACCATATAGCAACATTACTTAGCATTTATAATCGGTTTATTATTCTTCAAACCCAACCCAACAGCATGTTTAGGTTAGATTAACCAACTTAAAAAAAAAAAAAAACAACTAAAAATGCTTACTGTATTTTAATTCAATTCAATCATTGGTTGTTACATAATATATATAAAACAGCTGGTTTGGATCAAAACCTTAACATAATTTTAGGTTAGGCCTGCAATGAACCAAAACACGTTTATATGCAACCAATTGTGCTAATTTAAAATCTGGTGTTTTACAATTCTTCAAAACTACTAGTTTTTTTTTAGATTAAGTAAAAGTAAACGAACAGTTTATTGTATTATCTATAAAAGTTTACAAACTATAAATCGAAATTTGTGTAGTATATTCTTAAGTGGCATAAAAACCATTTTGCAGTTCGATTACTTAAGTCAATGTAATGAAGTGGAATAACTACCCTTTAAATTAAATCAAGCAATAGCCAAATTGGTCGAGCCGTTCTTAAGTGATGCGCTTACAAAGGAATAGCAATTAATTTTTATTATATAGATAAATGTATATAGCCTACCGATATAAAATCGTACTGGCCTGCAAAATTATACTTTCGTCCCTAAGTATTAAAAATATCTAACAAAATTAAAGGCTGCAGGTTACGCGTTTTAGTGTTCGAATAGCGAATGACATTGTGGACTGTGGAGTACACAGTGCGGCAAGGCGGAGGGTCCATGGTGACGTCACGTTTCCGAGCCGGGCGGCGGGGACCTGCGCGTGATCCCTACCGTGTATTCTAGTATCCGTGGGTATAACTGTAAAGAGGCAATACAAAAATATGTCTATATTTACAGTGACACTTTACTAACTCTAAATTTTCAAGTTAATAGGAAAACAAAGTAAGTGCAATAAAAAAACAAAACGTTAAACTTATTTTTCTCAAAACTAGGGTATGGTCAGACAGAACCTAGCCATTGTAACTTAACGACATTTTAACTGAGATTTAATAAATACAGGGTGTCCAGCTTCGACTGTCCGAAACTTTACGGGGTTATTTTTGTCAGTTAAAAACAAGCAAATAATATAATATAACATGTGTCCTATCTCGTTCTGTTTTCTTTCTGTCCGTCTGTATAAGATTTTTACAAATACCTTAATATCTCAGAAACGGTTTAAGATATAATCATGAAACTGGGTATGAATATTGATCTAAATAGGGTACAGTTTACTTTAAAAAAATTGTTTTCCTGCAACAATGCGCTTCAAAGTGGTGGCATTTGAAAATTCTCAATGTTAAATATCTAGAAAACCATACATTTAAAAAAAAAAAAACGTAAAACTAAAAATGTTTAGACTATTCTAAGACAAATCCAACGATATATAGTTCTTAATAATTTATTCATAAATTGAGGAGACAACTCAAATTTAGTGGTCGAATGTAGGGCTCTTTATTACTATTCCACTATATGAAATACCACCTACAGCACCTCGATAACCCTATACAGGGTGTCCTGCGACCATATGAACAAACTTTGTCACGTTATTCAGCATGCCAAAAGAAACAAAAAATGTAATATAACATGTGTCCTATCTCATTCCGTTTTCAGTCTGTCTGTCTGTATGTGTTTTTTACAAAATACTTAATATTTTTAGAAGTAGAAAAGATATTGAGCTCAAACTTTGTACACCTATTTGTTGCGTAACCTTTTATCACTGTGCGAAAAATTAGAACAATATTTTAAATATTTTCAAAATGGCGGCTGTTTATAATTTTTAAAGTCAAATATCTCAAAAACCACTAACTTAACAAAAATTACAGAAGACAAAAAAGTTTACTTTTTTAATGAAAAACTCAATGGTTTTTTAATTTTTTATGTAGCTCAAAGGACAACAGAGATATTGAAGAAAAATGTATTTCTTGGTAGTTGTCAACAATACCCAGAATTACTCTAGAAACAAAATATTTTAAAGTTATTTTGAGCTAAAATAATACGTTATTTTCATAATGTTCCGAGCACTTTCTGAGCTGATTCTACTAGCAAAAATAACGAAAAAGTTAATTTATTCATAGGTCTGGAAATGCTTTGTTAGAGAGTTACAGCTAGCAAAAGATTACTCACAGAAACGAATCCCTATTGAAATATGTAGGGAGTTAATTAAGGTGTAAAATTTAATTTATTTTAATTTAATTTACGTAAAATGAGCATATAAATTTAATAAAATTAGTCCCAGTGCTGTAACTGCAGTAATTGTTAATACAGGGTGTCTTGCAACCATATGAACAAACTTTTTATCACGTTATTCAGCATGTGAATATTATTAATATTAAATAATTAATAAACTACAAATTTTATCAAAAAAAGTCAAGACACGAAAAAGTTAGACAATTTTAAGACAAATAACATGATATATAATTTATTCTTATTGGCTTAAGGATAACTAAGAAAAGTACATACAATTTAATTAATAATATCAATTTTAGTAACAATTAAATAATAACGTATGAACAAATTAACCTCAAATGCAATGTAATGCACTAGTGGTTATTATTTTTGCTAGTGGAACAGCTCAGAAAGTGCTCGGAACATTATGCAAATAACTTATTATTTTAGCTCAAAATAACTTTAAAATATTTTGTTTCTAGAGTAATTCTGGGTATTGTTGACAACTACCAAGAAATACATTTTTCTTCAATATCTCTGTTGTCCTTTGAGCTACAGAAAAAATTAAAAAACCATTGAGTTTGTTATTAAAAAAGTAAACTTTTTTGTTTTGTCTCTTGTAATTTTTTTGTAAAGTTAGCGGTTTTTGAGATATTAGACTTTAAAAATTATAAACGGCCGCCATTTTGATAATATTTAAAATATTGTTCTAATTTTTCGCACAGTGATAAAAGGTTACGCAACAAATAGGTGTACAAAGTTTGAGCTCAATATTTTTTCTACTTCTAAAAATATTAAGTATTTTGTAAAAAACACATACAGACAGACAGACCGAAAACGGAATGAGATAGGACACATGTTATATTACATTTTTTGTTTCTTTTGACATGCTGAATAACGTGACAAAGTTTGTTAATTTGGTCGCAGGACACCCTGTATAGTAGGGCCTAAGTATATTTTAATATAATTCAATAATTGGTTTTGTTGTCAGATTTTCTAAACAGATTATTACTGAAATTAAATTGCTAGTTACCTGCAGCGCCATGAAGACACAGAGGTACCACGGGGGTACATCATCGATACCATATGTAATATCGGCTTTATAGGCTTCCTTAACCACTTTAGTTCCATTGGAGGTGTTGTTGTTAGGGGTAGTTGTGACGTCGCCATCGATGAGTTGGATGACCTGTAACAGAAATAATATACAATGTTACTGTACCACAACCCAAAACAATAATTTATTTCCATGTCATACAGGCGTTCATAATTAGTCATTATTAGTTTGATTTCTAGCTGTTAAATTAGGGATTGTTCTTATACCCTTTTCCTCGTCGATTTTTATTCACTTAAGAAGTCAGTTCGTGGGGTTGGGACCTGGATCAGGACGAAGATGAGTAACAGCTCTTTATAAATGTTGGTTCAGTTTCGGGTTGACAAAGAGTTGGACCTTTTTGAGAACGAACATTTAATTTATAGAAAGAAAATCCAATACAACTATTTGGGATGAGCGAGGAACGTATAACCATTGTGGTTGGCTCTACAAAGCCTAATATTAAAACTCTTTCTATTGAGCGAAAATTAGGCACTGTGAGATATCTGCAATCGAAAATAATTCGACCACGCAGCTGGACCGCTGACGAGAGTTGAGCAAATTTACAAAATTAAGTTTATATGCCTATGTTTTAGGGTTTCAACCAACACACGAAGGCTTTGAACAGCTGTCTGTGTGTACGCAATATATTAGTAGAATTTGTTTGCGCCTACTGGTTCTCGCGAGTTTGCACCGCTTGGCTTCGAACCGGGCACTTTTATGGTATTTTACGTTTCGGTCGATTTTGGGGGAACCAAGCGAGCTTTAAAGTCGTGTAAAAAAAACAAAATGTGCAGAATAACATCCTACACTCATATTTTTAGAAAAAACTCAAATCTCAAAAAATAGTTACTTCCGTTCAAAAAACGTACTTCTGGTTGTTGGATTTTTTTTGTCTGACGAACTCGTCCGAGCGACATAGACAGCCAACACGTGTACCAAATTTGGACCAAATCGGACTTAAAATGCGCCCGCTAGAGTATGTATATGAATTTTAATGACACCCCAAAACGTGTTCTGGGGACCATGATCGGTGCTCATTTGCTACTCCCGACATTGGGTCTCACCATAAGGGCTACTGCAATAGCTCATTTTTCCTATGGAAATTCACTAACTAGGCATCATCAAACTACCTACCTATATAAAAATATCGTTAACACGTTCATCAAATATATCAAACAAATAAAGTGTCAATTATAAACACGACACTTACGATTGATTGGGATAGAGGCACTTGTATCGGGGTAGGGTGGCGGGGTGCGGTATGCTAGATCCTGGACACATACCCAGTAGGGCCAGGTTTTTGTGTGATTGGCAGGATTTAAAAAAATATAATAGAGGTATATAAACATAACCTAAACGAGCTGTTGGTTGTTAAAAAAAATAAGATTCTAAATTTGCCAAGTAGGTTGATATGGTAACAAATATATCAATGCGTTCAAGAAATGTGTGTTGGTTCAGTATAGGCCTAACCTAAAATAAAATTGTGTTAAGCTTTTGATCAAAATCAGCCGTTTAATCTGTTACAGGTCTGGGAGTGAAGACCGAATTTCCACGATTTTTACGCTTCAAAATTAAAATTATGCAAAATCCTTTCTCAGCTTGCATTTATGATCTTGTAAGAATATACATTCAAATTTTCATATTTTATCTTAAGTAGTTTTTGCTCTGCCTACGTTGATTCCATTTCCTTCTGGATGAAGCCGCTTATATATGTACTAGGAGTTCCGCCTCTGCTCGCTTAGCTCACCAACCCCGGCGGCGTAAACGGCGAAGCCAATTCAGTATTATTGAATACTCTGATATTTTCACAGAAATTACTATTCAGCGAAGACCTATACCATTGTATTTGGATAACCTAATACAACTCCGATCCAATGCAATATTTCAATCCACTGGAAATTCGTCGATAGTGGCGCTATCTATTGGGGAAACGACGGAAGCGGTGTGAAGCACCAATGCTACCAATGATTTCTCCCTAGCGCTACCTCGCGGCGCGATCATGCACTATTTTCCCGACAACCTTTTTTTCGGCACACAGTCCCCGTATGCATGCATGATCTATTTTATTATTCATGATCTATGCCTTACGTAGTTAATGTAAGACAGAGATCAAAAACGACTCGACCAACCCCAATGCTTTGAATTACGGTATGCGTTGTAATTTCACCATTCATATTTAATTAATCAATATTTCAAACAAATTAATATTACCAACTAAAGGATACGTTATAATATGTCACAACACTGGTTTGATTTATAATACAGTAATCCTTTTGTTTGCTTTTACCTTATCTAAAAAAACTGTTATTTGTGGAGAATAATTACTTTAATCTAAATTTGCCAAATTATTGGTTGCAAATAAACGTATTTTGGTTAACTCTAGGCATAACCTAAAATTAGGTTTTTGATAAAAATCAGCTGTTTTATTTATAATATGTAAAAACAGATGTTGGAATTGAATTATGATATAGTAATAATTTTCGTAAATTTTTGTTTGTGATTGCTTTTAGTTTATTAATATAACATAAAACTCTGTTTGTTGTGAATAGTACCAAAGTGATTCTAAATTTGTTAAGCTGGTTTTTTGGTAATGAATGTAAACAAACGTGTGTTTCTAAGCTTGTGATCCGAACAGATGTTTAATCCTTTCTAAGTGTGCGTCTATGACCCCATAACCTTCAAATTTTCGTATTTTCGTACTTAGCTCCTCGTTGATTCTATTTCAGTCGGTCAGGACAAAGCCTCTTGTTAATATATAGGTCTAGATAGATTATAGTAGTAAGTTGTGCGATTATTATTTGTGTTGCTGCTTTTATATTATGCCTCACATTTATATTCGAAGTTATATATTTTAATGTATAGTTTCGATACCTGCACCAAAGATACATTTTAAAATGCATAGTCACCTTCACTTCAAAATTGATATTATTAGAGGAGGAATGTGTATGCACAGTTATCAGCGAATTTCCATATAGCCCAGTCGGTATAGGTTAAAACTACCAGTAATTTGCAATACGGCTGTTTTTTTTATAAGTACCTTAAAGTATGTAGATTAACATAAAAAAAAGTTTACCAGTCTATCGATTTTTTTTCGATTATCCTTAATATTTCGAGCTGGGATGGAGATACAGAAAAATAAAAAAAACCACCGTGTAGGGGAGGTATTTTTCAACAAAAAAGGTCATATGTATTTATTTCGTCCGAGCAATGGTTTGTCTGGAAAAAATTCGATAATGCAGGTATGTATTTTGCAGCAGAGGAAATCACAAAAAGGGGACATCTTATTCATATATGAAGCTTTGGCTCATTCTAAATTGGCCGAATTTTAATATATCGAATTAAAACTTGGTATAGGAGTTAAAATATATATTTTAAACATTTATGCTGAGTCTCAGCTTGTTATCTTGAAAATTACCCGATCTAGGAGTCGATTTCGATTATCGATTTTATTAGTACCGGACTAACGAACTAATTTCAATCTATTCCAGTTTCATCAATTTTTGGAATATCAACATCAAATTTGTTTTACAAGTTGAGTACACCAGTATAAATATTCTTAGTAAGTATGCACGATTTTTTTCATGTTATTTTTAAAAACGAGGCGCTTGAAAATAGTCTTCTGTTTTACCTATCTCGTTTTAACTATAACACTTTTGGATTCAACGACTCCATTTTCGACATTTTTGAACATATCGATTTAAAAATTGGTACAGAAGTTACAAACGCAATTGTTTTTTGATATACTTATTTTAAAAACTATATTTAAAAAATTGACTAATCTGCAGCCGATTAACTCAAGCGTTTTGATGAAAAATCTAAAAAGGTCTAAAATTATACTTTTTAAAGTTACTTGTGCTTTGAAAAGTAAATAATAAAAAAGGTTCATACTCCTTGATCTTGTTTGAATCTATATATTTAACTTGTAAAAAAACTTTCAGGTTGATATTTTGAAAATTTTCTAAACTGGAGCTGTTTAAAATGAATTGGTGGGTCCGGTACTCCTAAAATCGAGAAACCCATTAATAAGTCAAGTGGCTCTAGATCGGGT
>JAGFPH010009653.1:27315-45529 GCA_018207615.1 Philaenus spumarius | reverse complement strand
CCTCATTTCGTAAGTCGTGTTAAAATGGTTTACTTGGTAATACCTCTTAAATGGACATTGCGCTTCCTCATTTCACAAATTGTGTTTTTATTCAATATTTTCTGTACTTTTTAAGTGTAAATAAGAATATCGCCATAGAAGTCTACACTTTTTCCGTGTGGGCTTAAGGGGAGTCGAAGGTCCCTATACCGCGCATGTTAAATTTATGATATTCATGTACCCTTTTCTCAAAAACCACACAATATACAGTGCTAATTTTTTTTTGTATATTGGATAGTATGATGTTTAGCTTCTGTGCAAAAATTATTAATTTAAGTCTTGAAGTAAATAGTTATATATTTTTTATATAGATTACCTATTTTAAAGAAATTTTCTTATAAATTATTTTTTACATCTTGGATCTTTTGAGATATATTGCTGAATTGTACAGAAGGTAGGATACCTAAAGATGTACTTGCAAAAAATATCAAATTTTTATCTTTAACCGTTTTTGAGTAAAAGGTACATAAGCATAACAAATCAAGTTTGTCGGGAAATCAACAAAACGTAAAAAATATTCAGAAAGACTAGTCAAATTAGCACAAAATTTTTATTTTACCTTTAAAATCCACCTAAAACTTCAAGTTTTCCACAATTTCCATCATTGAAGGTAACCAAAGCGTCAAATACTCCTAGTTCCAGAGTTGTTTTGCCAACAAAAACATTTTCGGGTACTCTAGACCGTATAATATTGTTAAATGACTACCATGGAGGCACTTTTTCAAGAGGTCAGAGTTGAAAATGTCGGTTTTATTGCTTCCATTATGGCTTGTACATGTGAGACGTTTATAATAATTACTTAGTACGGTTCTTACTAAGTTAGTCTGTATTCGTGAGAGGTTTATAAGTGGTAATAGTCTATAAGTGAAAGACTTAATTAATAAGGACTTTCCCATTCTTAACTCAATCACAAATGTATTACAAAACACAAAACAAAACACTTCAATGTTCAATTCGCTACCGTATTCCGAAATTACTATCTAAAAAGTCGGTGTAAAGTTGAATTCAAAATATTTTTTCTCAGCTTAATATACTTCAAACCTACAAGTATTATATATCACTGCGTTCAGAAAACCTAAATTTTAAGAAAAAAAGATAAATCGGAAAAAAATTATTTATTGAAGGTCCGTCTCCCCTTAAGGACACTAGAATTTTTTTATGGCCAATGTCGGAAATGTACAGCATAATTAGGTAGGCATAGTCCTTGAAGCTGGTCCATAAAAAAACACCAGTATAAAATACGTTTGGAAATTATCCTTAGATACGTTTCACCAGTCTACTTCATGTAATTCCTGTACAACCATCATTCTAAACGAACGCATTCTTCAGGTCTGTGTGAAAAATTCATCTCAATGTTAGATCTGAAATCCTGAAGGCAGCCGTGTGTTAAGCGAAACAATGTTGAAACATTTTCAGGAGTTGTAATATTTCAAATACTGCAGCTTGATCTTCTTGGCAATTAAGACACTCCTCTTACCCTTGCGTTAGAAATTTAACTCGGTATAGTTTTCCGATCTGGAACGTATTCGGTTGAATGGAGAATAAATCGCGACCGAAATGTACGTTGTGCAGCTGTTACGGAATAGTTGTTTAAAAAAACTGACAATGTGAAGGAGTCCATAATCGGAGGGAGCAAGGTCAAGGTGCAAATTCGCAAAGCGGGTGTTTCCGCTGGGAGGCGACAGCAACGCGTCAGCCGGGCTGGTGGCTGAGGTACAAACAAATTCTACTAATATATTCAGCGCCTCCTTGATTTGACCAATAGTCAGTTAAAACATGTAAATTTAATTTTGGAAATTATCTCAACTCATGTCAGAGGTTCACCTGCGTGATTGAACTATTGAAGTGTAAACATCTACGAGCACACCTCGTCTAAAAATTACGGGTGGTGAATCGAACTTTACCGTCACGCTTTTTCCGTCACGCGTCACCCTCTACCAAATATAGGACACATGTGTATGTAGCAGAGCATAGTTTACTTGGTAATACCTCTGAAATGGACATTGTGCTTCCTCCTTTCGTAACTTATGTTGAAATATATTACTTGGTAATACAGTAGAGTCCCGCTAATCCGAACTAGTTGGGACCGAACACTGTTCGGTTTAGCGGGAATTCGGAATATCCGGATTCCACTAATAATATCAACGTATGGACTTGTTAAGGTGTAAATTAAATGCGGGGTCATCTGCTAGTGTCAGTTCTGTTCAGCGTTGATCAGATCAATGGAAAGCGAGGAGGAGGGGTGAACACTCAAACTAAACTCATATCATACGTAAACTCTCAAATGCTCTTGACCTCGCCTTAGTGTAGGTTTACACCATCCGGTTTTTTTCTTCCGATGCGTTACGATTCCGTTTTCTTCTAAAAACAGAAGGGATAGGTTGTTCGTACTGTCCGTTTTGTCATAGCGCAGTCTGTACTTTAGTACCGCATCGTCTTGAAAAAAGATGGAGAAAAAAATTAAATTCCTTCGAGAAAACGAAAACGGAGAAGAAAAACAGATAACAGCAACTGACAGGTGGCAACAACACTATACTATATCAAAGCCCTCTAAAGAATACCGTCGAGGGACGGGCTTGTGTACACCGAGATTTTGAACGCTCCAATCGCCGTAGTGCGACGTTGTCACGTTCTTACCACGCTCCTAACTGACTGCGGCTGACTCAACGCATTTATAATTCTTCAAAGTGTGCGATCAAGCCTCGAGCCTTAAATACCAGGAGTGTTCGAGGCTAGTAGATATGGCAACACTGCGCGCCCATCCTATTGGCCGCCACGCAACGGTATTCTTTAGTGGGCTTTGATATAGTTCCTAGCTGTTGTATCTAATACTTCCTTCTTTCTGAAAGACCTTGTATCCGTTTCACATGACGCTTGTTACCGTAACGTCCTTGGCGCAAAACGGATGGAAAACGTGAAGGAAGCAAAACCAGCTTTAATTCCAATTAGGCTTTATGTAAACTCTATTTAACTTATTTTTATACCAATAAATTTACTTTTTTCACGAAACGTATTTAATTTCTTCTGTTTTTATAAAAAAAATCGGTATTTTTTCTGAACTCTGTTCGGACAGGCGGATTTTCGGATTAGCGGGACTCTACTGTGCCTCTGAAATGGATATTGGGCTTTCTCATTTCATAAATTGTGTTTTTATTCAATATTTTCTATACATTTTTCTATACATTCGGCCGTCCCGTGTGTGTTTCCAAAACCACTAGCCTTGTTTTTAAATCAGTCAAGAGTATACAGAGTGCATCAGAGCGGGTTGCCGGCTTGTATAGCATTGAAACGAGAATACTTAGACATTTAGTTTAAATTGATAACCTCCTATTTCGACCCCAAGGAATTCAGGAAAAATGTTTTCAACCCTCTAAAATGACCCAAAAGGGTATTTTCGGGGGTGGGGGTTAGTTTTTGGGAAATTTTCAAATATAAAGTTAGGTCGTGTTGTACCTCATTTTAAAGGTCTCGGTACACTGATCATTAAATCAATTTTTTTCATTTATCTTGCACCGTCAATACAGGGTGGCCCGAAACATTACACAAACTTAAGTTTACATATCTTTTTACATCTGGTATACAATTTTTTTTTAACAGCTACAATTTTTAAAGTACATTGACAAAGATGTGACCTTTCAAACAATACCTAATTTTGGTAGGTTTTCTCACATTTTTAGCATGTTTAAAAATTTACAACTTTTAGAAGTTTAAAAAGTCAATATCTCAAAATTTTCTAATTGCAATATGGGTAATCTTACATATAAAATTGAAGCCCTTACAATTATCAACATTTTTCATATTTGAATTTTTTTCATTTCTCTATTGGCTTAAAATTTACAGAAAAATATTGTTTTTCTTAGAATTACTGAGTTTTTGTGTACGTTATAAGTAGGCTTAAAAAATAACTGCTCACCGGTTAATACCCTGGAACAGCTTACAGGTGTTCAAATTGTCGTCCATTTTCTTCCATACACAAATCAACACGGGTTGGAAGGGAATTAAGGGTTGCGACACTCAGCTATTGCGACACTTTCCAATATTTTTCGCAATAGCTCCTACTTTAGGTTTTCTTCGTGGGACTTATAACTTTAACATTGATTCCTAATACTAATACTAAGGCTTTTCTTTTGCAACTATTCCTGTCATTACTGCTATTGAAAAGTTCTTTTTTAATATACCAGACCAATCCCTGATTATCCACTTACTATCCAGACACCTTTCCCAGGAGGTACAACGGTAATTACAACATAATGAAGTGCGTCCAACCAAAATATTCATCAATAGTCTTCAGTGTTAGTCGTGACGAAAGAGATGCAAACGGAACCTTTGTCGGATCGCACGTTTGTCAGTCGTGGGTGATTTTCTACATAACGGAATTAAATTTGACATTGCTATACACTTGCTAAGTTGCATATATTCTAATAATCAGAACTGATTGGGCGGTGGGGGGCTGAAAACACTAATATTATGGCTTGAGGGCTCACCTCCCTGATCGGTCCCCAGCTATAATCGCGGCGAAGCAAATTCAAAACTTATTGTGTACTCTGATATTTAACGGAAATTACGATTGTTCAGGGCAGAGGCCCTTGGATGGTGGATCCAGTTTCCGACGCCTGCGCAGTACAGCCAGAGTTTTTCGTAAACGACAGTTTGTTACTGGGTACATATTGTACTTCAGGTCGAAGTGGATTTCTATTACACAGTTCTAAAATAAAGTTTTAAATTACAACACATTTAAGTATGCAATGTTTTATCGATCGTGTGGACAAAGCGAGGCTACTGCGCACAATGGGAAAGAGCGATTTATTTTTAGGGACGTGATTCCGATTGGGGTAAAACATGGGCTTTACTAAATCAACATCTTATCTTTAAAACATTTGCATTGTACTTTCGGTGATATAGTGGACATAAGAAACATTTATTACACCGAATTAATACCGATTTGTTACGTCGTAACGGAATGGTTTATTAAATCGTAACATTGGTTTGTTAAAACGTAAGTATGTAAAATTGTATCACTTTCAGTAGTTTCTCTAAGACGTTGTAGCATGAAGTACTGTAACTATTATATTTTTGTATAGATAAAATTATTTGTTCAAATACTATTAAACCCATTGCCGTTATAGTTAACGTGATTTTAATGGCTGCAGTTTAACAACTAAAATGTTTCTGTAGACACTCGAAACACACAGTTATTTCCACTCGGTTTATTTATAATCGAAACACAGAAATGTTTACACATTTCCAACTATATCGCATTTACAATTTCTGTGTGCTTATACTCATTGCGACATTGTGTGTTACCTGGAACAACTTGGTACTCTATAACTTAGTCAATTGTAAATAACTCATTTTAAAACTCGTCTGTAGCGCAATATCTCAGTTATTGGAATGTAACCGGGTGCGGCAGAATATAGTACCACATCTGTACTAAATATTATAAAGAGGTAAAATTTGTTAACACGTCAAAAGATCTGTAGCATTGTAAGAAGCAATAATGCCACTTGTCAACTGTGAAAAAGTCTAGAGTATTTGTTATTTTAATTGTATTTATTAATATCATAATTATCTTTATTAACTATGGAAATCTATAAAGTTTTATTTTGTCTAACGAAAATTTATATTTAATTAAATGTAATAATTGAAATATAACGCTTTCTTGAAAACAAAATAAATTTAGATTTCTTTAAAAAAGTCGTTTATGTTCTATTGATTGCTTCGACATACCTTACATACCTTCCTTCACCAATAAATACTTCAAGTGAAATGTTCAAATCAAATTATTTCGTATATTTTATAACAGCAGTTATAATAAACGTTAAAACAACCAGCAAGGCTCAGGTCTACACTTAAACAAAACTCTACCAAAAAGTTAGAAATAGAAATAATTGTTTAAAATTTTTAAATCAGCTCTTAATGGAAATATTTGAGCAAACAGCTGATTGCTGTACCAACACTAAACACACTTAATAATTATTTATTATGGCGTTCCCTTTTCCATACGATATATTTAGTATAGTTTGTGTTGTTTTTACGTCCAACAGATGCCGCTCTTTATAAAAGCCTAACCTAATCTATTGGCCGCCACGCAACGATATTCTTTAGTGGTCTTTAATATAGTGTTGTTTTGGATATTTGATACTTTACTCACAAGAATATTTTGTGTTAATGGAGATAAGCTCAATGGTTTCTTGGATTCATCTATTTCACTTGTGACTGTTCTATTTACTCTTATTTCAGACTTTGAAATAAAATAGGAATGTGTTATTGTTGTAATTTATCTGTTTACACAAAACTGCTGTTTCTTTTAATTTGTAACTATTGGAGACTCCTGCGTGTTCCACACGCCAACCCCTTTGGAACCTTCTAACCACATATTTTATATTTTCTTTATAATAAACGTGTAGGATAATAACATCATAACTAAGATGGTAAATAAAACGTTGAAAGTCCAAATCAAATTAGTTCGTATATTTTATAAATGCAGTTATAATAATTATAGGTTAAAAGAACCAGCAAGGCTTGGGTGTACATTTAAACAAAAACCTAACCCAAAAGTTAGGAATACAAATAATTGTTCCAAACTTTAATATTGTTAATGAAAATATTATGACAAACAACTGCTTACTGTTCAACTAAACATATTTTTAGTTACTATTTGACACGGCGCTTCCGTTGCCATACAATATTTGTAATAGTTTGTATTGTTTTACGTCCAACAGATGGCGCTCTTTATAAAAACCTAACCTAAATGTTAGAAATACAAATAATTGTTTCAAAGTTTGAAATCAGGTGTTAATGGAAATATAGGAAGCAGCTGATTACTGTTATTTTTATATTCAATACACATATTTAAATACTCATATTTTTGTTAAATATTTGTATACTTTTTGTTGTTGTATTTTTAAAGTATATAAAAATATACTTTTGTGTAAAAATTACAAAGTAATCGTTAAAGAAATTTCGAAGATTGGAGATTTTGAACAAACGAACATTTAAGTTTTTATTTACGTAGATTGATTAAACTTTTTAATTTATCTGTGACACCTAAATTTAAAACACAATTAAGTATACGAATTTAACCGATTTAAAACGAAGAGTTGAGGCGTAAACCCGGACACGAATATAGCGAGACAAAACTTAGCAACCCATGTGAAGCAGGTCGAGTGTGAGCCCTTTTCTCCCCTGTCTTGTTTATGTTATTTATAAACGTAACCTGGATAAAAACTCTTTGTCGGTCGAGAAGGACGTTGTACGCGAACGGTAAAATTACTGAGACGGTAAAAAACTATTGGGTTAGGAAAAGAATTTTAGAAGGATTCTGTATTAAACAGAAAGTGTTTTAAACATTTAACATTAAAAAGAGAGGAATTTGAATTACGTTTTGTTGCCCCGGGTGATTCTGGAAGAAACATAAAAACTAACAGGACGTGTTCTACTAGTGAAAATAAAGAAAAAAGTTCCTATAAACATAGGTTCGTCAATGCTTCGTTTTCCGGATATACACCATTTTTTTACAAAATAATTCATATCTAGAGAAAAGTTTAACTGATTTAGTTCCAACTTTTCATGAAGTTTAACCTAACAATGATCTATCATAAAAAAAATAATCGATTATATCCAATCATGCGTTTCAAAATGACGGCTATTTGAAAATTTCAAACCTAAATTACTTAAAAACCGTACATTTTAACAAACAATGTCAAGACATCTTTTTTGTAGCCCTTTTGATTCGATATCGGATGGTGTAACTATCGAAACAATCGAATGAAGGATAATAGTTAAGTTATGTGTAATAATTGGTTTATTCATCCGGTATCCTACACCAACACAGTGAACACAACAATATTGTATGTAAATATGCTGTTATCCTATTACTTTTAAATGAGCAATTCTTGTATCTATCTTTGTATGTATCTTTGTATCTGTCGCGGATCTCGAAAACAGCTCTAACGAATTCAAAGAAATTTTGTATTTAGGTGTAGTTTTGATTTTTAAGTACACCCATATAGTTGTATTTCGTGTAAAAACGCAATTTTTTGAGAAAATTTAATTTAAAAGTTGAAAAATGTTAACATAGGGTCTTATTGGTTGCCATGTTGGTTACAAAATAAAAACGAATTAGTAAATAAAGCGATCAAAACAGCTTATAAACAAGCCAATTTATACTGTTTTATCAGCTGTTCAATGGATAGTTTTTAATTACTGTTAAAAACAAATTAATTTATACTGTTTTAGCACGTTGGAATTAGAATAAATTGGGTCTGATTTAACAACTTATTTTGTCAAAAAAAAAAAGATAAACTTGGCAAAGATGGATACATTCTAATAGTCAATTTTGTAATAAAGGCCTGGCTCATTTCTGAAACATAGAATTGAGGTTATGTTAATCCTGCAATAATTTTTACTATATTTATGCCTGGTCTCAAAACTTTAGTTGACAGAAGATAGTATAACTAGGACTAAAATCGTAATGAAAGCGTCTCACGTTTCTAAAGCATGTATTTGATGTTATAATTAATCTTGTAATTACTGTAAATATATTTAAGCCTATGTACAAACGAGCCAAAGATTAACGAGATTCTTTAGTGAATTTATCAACTGCGAGCGAAGCGAAGCAGCCATCTGAGGCCGACCTAAGAAATTGATTTCAAATCGATTTCGTAAATTTTACTTTTTAAAATTTTTTTTAAGATGTACGAGTCGATTTAAAATTTACGAAATCGATTTGGAAGCAATATTTTAGGTCAAACACTTTTAAATAAATATTTTTTGTCTTTTTAATTTGTTTCTAAAATCTCTTCCTTTTCGAGATATTAGCAACTTTATGTCGATTTATTTCAACACGTTTAGGGCCGCCATTTTGTTTTGGTTGGTCCGATTTTTATTTTCTTTATGTGATTTTCATGGCTTTAAATAGATGTTTAAAATGAGGTATCACATGACCATACTTCCCATTTAAAAATTTTGAGTTGCCCCCAAAATCCCCCATTTTTAGGGGGACACTCAAAATTTCCGATTGCTTCAAAAGATACTTTGGGCTAAGTTAGTATCGTTCCCCATAGGATATTTGTTTGTTTTAACAAACAGAAAAGTTAAAGGGGGGGGGGGGGGGGGGTGGTTAAGACACCAGGTATTTTAGTTGGTTTAATAATACATTTAATAAAAAGACTGCAATCATGTTTATTAAAACGTGTGCAACTTCAGACAAATTATAAAGTAGTAACTAATCACTTACAATTATGTTCTGGTATTTCTCGTGTCCTTGAAAAGAGGTGAACTTACCTGAAAAAATAAACAATGCTAATTCATTAAATGGAAAACTTTCCATCTTATACAATCGTAAAATTAATGGTAGCCTACAGCTGATTTAGTTTAAAAGTGTTTCACTTGAAATTACAGTAGTTATTTTCTTCTTCTAAATAATTTTGTTTTTGTTAATAATTACTGTATTGAATTTAAAAAAATATGTTAAAATATAAATCATCATATTTACTATAGTGTTCTCTTGCAAACTTGTTTCGTCAGTCTGAAATCGCTTATCTTTTCTAATATTTTGTTGCTGTTATTATTTTATTGCTCGAATCTTGTAACTTAACCGAGTTTAGGGATTTAATTGCAATTAGTGTATTTTTAATCTCATTTTAAAAGGAAACTTTTAAAGTTGTAAAAAGGAATTATAGTAATAAGCGATGCGTTTTTTCATTTATTATTTTGATACACAATTTTGAGTTTTGCTCATTTGACTGACAACAACCTAAAATTGGATTTAGGTATTCAAAAACGTATTATACCAACGTTTTTATCGTCAAATTTTACACTAAAATCATGTATCACACGACTAACTTCCATTTAATAAAATTAAGTTAATTGAAAGATGTCAGATTCAAGATGGCGGATGGCGGACAAATATTTAAAACTCACCAAAAAGTGGTTATTTTATCGCTGTGTGTTCATTTTTATCTCATAAGACTCGTAATATTAAAACATTTACAGACTTTTTAAACACCATAATGTATACAATTGTATTATTAGAGCGTTGAAATAAGAGGTAAAACACTTTTCTAACTAAAGGAGAGTTTTAAATATTAAGAAGTTTTCTTGCTATCTATCATGAACCACGAACAGTACTTTACAGTACGTTACCCTTAAAAATCTTGATCCACTCTCTCTGTGAACTCTTAGTTTTTATATGAGTTTCACTTATATCTGAACCGTTAGGAAATAAAAGAACCTTACTAATAATACAAAAATATAAGCACGCAAAAATATGGATCAGGTAAAAGCACGCTGCAAAATTACCAGCGGAGTTGGAGCAGGATTTTGTGGTCCTACATGCAGCTAATCTAGGACTATGGGCAACTTACCATCGATTTTTCAGGTCGAGATTGTTGAGATTGGTCTCTGCTCCAATTAAGTCCACAAAGTGGAATTAAGAGAGCTAGGATTGATATCCTTTCTAATAGCCAAGCTGAGTTAAAGACGCTGGAATCATTCACCTTTGAATCAATGCTAGTTTGGGACTATTTTAAAGCAATGAATGAAAAGGCTAGAATCAATGAATTTTCTCTTAAATGGGTGCCTGGTCATGTAGGCGTAAAGGGAAATGAAGCAGCGGATCGCTTTGCTAAAGTTGGGGACAAAAAGCCCTTCATTGGCAAAGATACTTTCTGTGGGAGGCCCAAGGGGCACCTAAGAAATGTTGTTGAAATCTGGACGGGGAAAAGTTGATCCTCACATTGGAACGATGCTCCTAGGCTTAGGCAGGCTAAAATGTCCATCTGCCTCTCTAAGTCGAAAGCTCAGAAGCTTCTATTTTTGGGTAGAGTCAATTTTAGTAGTGTTACGGGGCCCAATGAATATTCTTAACACAACCCGCTTGGCTAACTGTGATTGCATAAACGAATATATTTATCACTACAGTATTATTGTCCTAAAACATTTGTCTAACTCTTTAACTAATTATAATATCCAACTCGGAAGTAAAACTGAATTCAAGAGACTAAAATTATATTTAACCCTTTCCAGCCCAGTGAGTATTTTAGTAATCATGGTTTTCTTTTAGACATATTTTGACACTACTACTTCCCAAAGATTATTTTAATACTCAAAGTTTATACAATATATTTGGTTTACTATATTGGCTGGCCTACTGGATCATCTGTTTTGTTTGCAACTGTCTAACAAACATTGTATGGATGAAACTCATGTGTTATAATGTCACTTCTTGTTATTGAAGTTTACACCATATTTTTGGTAATTTTTTAAAATACAGTAATTCATTACATAAAAATTACATTTTGTTATTAGTTGTATTTTTACACTATTTTATACTTTTTAAGACTGAATATCATTTGAAAAAGGTTAGCACAAGTTATTATTATAAACCACCATTATAATTATAAATACAAATTATACAGATTAAAACTTAATAGCAAACAAGCAAACTTCCTATAATCACTAGTAGATAGTGCTGATAAACTATCTTTTACTTTACACGTAATATTTATACCGATAGTAAAGTAACTGAAGTTTTGTTCGTTTGTCAGTTTTCTTTATTCAAGCCTTAGCCTAGTGGATAACCATGATCAGAAGATGCTGGGTTCGAATCTAGGCTAGGGAGACCAGATATCTAATGGTTTATCTGTGGTTTAAGGGTAGGAGGGCGGAAGTAAATCAAACGGTGGTTGGCTCGCTTCCATAAAGAAATATATAGTTTTTAAAATTTTATCACTTCTTGGTCCTCAAAGGGTTAATATCCTCAATTTGACTTTAACACAAATAATCGAATTTACTGTTATATCTCACTCCCCAAAAATTCACAAGGTTACTCTTACGTTTTATATCGTCCTTGAATCCTGGATAGCTCGGATCCTACGGGTCACGTTCTCATGCTTCTCTTGACTACCGTATAACAGACCGTGGTTTTTTTATTTCCCCTCCTATTTATAAACCCCCCCTTCTCAGTTTTACTTGCTTTGTTGTTATAGGTCTACTTACTCTACCTGGTATGTAGGAATGTGTCTATTCACCTCTTACACAATTCGTCATACCATTTGTTCATCAATCTAAACTAAGCGACCTACTAAATCTAACTTGCTTAACAGTAGGATTGTAGGAATCCTTACTGGCACTGCCCGGACAAGTACAAACCTCAAAAAAATGTGGCTGGTCTCTGAAGACTCCTGTATATTCTGCTCCATTGGGACTGAATCTACTCATCAACAGCTGTGCGAGTGCAAGGCTTTCGTTAGTCCTTGGTGTTGATCCCAAGACTTTCCTTATTTCTATAAAAGATCTAGGAGGTATCTGGGATGATCATTAAAGCGAAAATCTTATAACAGTAGAGCATTGTTGGTCGATGTGGTGGAGAGGCCTTGAATTCCTCTAGCCCATTAAAAAAAGATCGTTTCTCCCCTTATAAAAAATCTTGTTTCAATTTATCACTAAATTATACTCATTCTATAAAGAGGGACACGACGTAGGAAATTGATAAACACTTGTGATTTTTTTGTTATAATAACGTCGGTCTTAAACTTCTTATACGTTAAATAAATTGGAAAATGCATCGCTTCCAACGATCGCCCTTAATTTTAATTTTCCAGGCGTGTGGTGACTTTATCTGCAAAATGTCACAGGTTAAACATTGTCTCCTACAGCCTCTACCGTACTTTTAATATACTCATACTAAGAGACAATACTGTTCGGTTAATATACCAGACATATATGTAACAATATACAAACTGTCGATTTACAGTCGATATGTAAACTACTATATCGAGTCTCAATTCGTACAGACAATCAAAACAAAATATCAACTCATATTAATAGCGAGTGTACGTGCGTACGTGAGTGATAATATAATATCATCACACATCATCTGTAATAAACTACTTAAACAAAATTTGGCGTAGATTATACTTTGGGGTTATGTTTACAACTTTAAACAATAATATAATTTCTTGTGAAGTTGTTTTTTTACTTTATCCACCCTATACGTAGTATATGGAGAAAGTATTGTTTTCATCCAAATTTTCGAATTTGAATTTTTAGTGGAATTATCTGTTTTGGTGCTCCGTTAACCCCGAAAAATGTTTAGTGGAATTATCTGTGTTGGTGCTCCCTGAACCCAAACATATTTTTAGTGGAATTATTTGTTTTGGTGCTCCCTGAACCCAAAAAAGTGTTTTTTTGTTGATGTTTGTCCGTGTGTCTGTGTACCTGTACGGATGTGTACAGAGCTGAAGACCGTACCAACGGTCCGATTTTGATGAAATTTGGTATGTAGGTGTAGTTCTGGAATGTCTCCAAGAGTAATGTTTGATTTTTAAGGGGTTTTATCCACCAAAAATGGCCAAAAAACAAGACAAATAAAAATTTCTCAAAAACGGCTCTAACGATTTTGATAAAATTTGGCTTATTTGTAGCCCTTAATGTACGCTACCATATGCAAAAACCACATCTTTCTAAAAATTCTCGTTTAGGTAATAATAATAATAATAATAACTGATTTTTGGGGGTTTTTTCCAAAATGGGGGTTGTTTTTCAAAATTTTCTAAAACTTTTTTCGTGTATCTATACAGGCCTAATTGACATGTTTGGTGCAAATTTGTTCGAAATCGATCGAATAGTTTAAATAGGTAATAATATAATATGGATGTGTGTTACATGCATCTAATATTTTCCATGGTAACATTTTCCTACTTTTGCAATTCTAAATAACCATTGCCTATGCTACTCTTGGGAAGGTATAAAGTTTCAACTGGGAGAAAGTATGTGGCAGTTATCTTGTACCGTTTATTAATAATGAGTATAGTACTAATGTAGGCTTTACGATATACGATATACTTTGAGGTTATAAAATGAATATAAGTATGACCTTTTATCATCAATATATTCATTTATACTTATACAAATTTTAAAAAGAAATACCAATTCGTCTAACCTCGGAAACATTCGTACATCTTCGTATAACATATTCCATTATTAATTTTTCATTATAATATTAATAACTTCTAAATCTATCTATATAAAAGCGAAATGGCACTGATTCATTCATCAGCAGAACTAAAAATCTACTGAACAAAATGAGTTTAAATTTGGCATGCATGTTCAGTTGGACCTTTAGACGCGCACTAAGAACGGATTTTGAAAACATCCCAAAGATACGCCCAATATTCGCGTTTTTCTAGCGATTTTTTGCGTTTTCTCAGCTTTTTCGAGAACTAATTGGCAGAAAATGTTGAAATTTGGTACTTAGGTTCGTTTAAGGCATAAAAGTAGTCTGTTAAAAAATGTTTGAGATTGTCCCAAAATTACGCGAGAAATAGGCGTTTTTGCATTTTTCCTTGCGTTTTCAATGCGTTTTTGATCATCCTCAAATTACGCCCGAACGGATTGGAATGAAATTTAGTATGTAGCTTCCTCTAGGGCCTTAGGCGCTCTCTAAGAAAGGGTATGAAAAATTTCGAAATTTTAGGAGGGGTTTGGGGGGATCAAAGATAGTAAAATCATAATTTCAGATCTTTTATTATTATGACAATAGTGCTTTTATTATTTAAGATCTATATATATAAAAGCCAAATACCTCTCACTAACTGAACACTTCAAAAGATTACAATTACGTTAAAAAGACTGAAAATACTAACCACCACGGGCAACGCCGTACGTGTCAGCTAGTCATTTATGTATAATAATGAATATAAATACAAAATTTTAACAAATATATCTACAATTTTATAAAATCATTTTTAAATAATCCTTATAATTGTACACATTTGCCGAGTAAAAATCCTCTCAGCATACTTAGGTAGGCCTACATAAAGTTTTTTGCTTTTAAATTGTGTATTTCTGATTTGTTTGTAATTAATCTGGCTGTGATTTTTAACGGGGGCTTACTAGTAATAATGCAAGTTTTCATAAAAACCATTTTATTTGCGTATGCATTAAAAAAAAAAATTGAGTTACAGATAACATAAAAATGTGTCAAGATTAATCATTAAAAGTAAAAATCAAGAAAAATACTAATAAATGATAATTGATCTCAATATGACATTTACTGGAAGTGACTTCCATCAAAGTTTATTCACTTATAAAAACGTAACAAAAAGAGTCATATGCTCTTTTGAAAAATTGCTGAGGTATAAACCGTAGTCTCTCTTCAACCAGCCTCAGGGCTGAATAAACCTTTCTCAAAATATCCCACTGAAAAAATCGCAACAGTCAAAAACCTATCTAACCGTCTAAAATCGCTTTGGCCACATAAGTACAGTAAAATGAGGAGGAGCTCCTCCGATTGAAGAAAACGTCCCACATCTCCGGTACAGTAAGATGAGTACTTTGTGATCAGTTAATATTGATGGCTGTCTGTCAGCAGTCATTGACTGATGGGATATGATTGTATATGATAAAATACCATTCTTGGTGATGTCAGCCCACACAGTTACACCCTTTGATTTCAAGCCATCTTAGTGTACTTTGACAATTAATTGTATGTGTCATAATAATTTGATTATAATTATGCCTGTTTACGGATTCTGTTCGGTAATGTGTAGCTTCACCTGAGAATTCAATTCCTTCATACAACTAGGCATCTTCGACAATATTTTCCAACCCTTGAGCAAAATTCATCAGTCGATAAACTAAATATGCGTTTTATATACATTTCCATTGTTTTATTATTGTTATTTTATTTTTTAACAGATGACTTAGGCATCTAAAGTAAATTGAATAAATCTGTTTTGCTATTTCAGTAAAGTAGCACAGGCAAGCTGTGTATATTTGTGTTAAGAAAATTTTGTTGTTTTTAATTGATCCAGATTTCTGTTTATCAATTGATTTTGTTGTCAAATAAACCACTCGTGGGTAGATCCTTTTGAAACATCTTTTATCGTCTTATATTCAATTTCAAAAGCATTATCTCATGAAAATTTCACTCTACGTTCAATTGAAAAAAATGTATTGTTTGAGGTTAGAAATCCCACAGAAACTGATTGAACACAACTACCAAATTATTTAATTGTTGCGTGTTTACAAAACAACAGCTGATCGAGATTCAACAGATGGTAATGAAGTATTGATTTGCGTTGCATTGTGGGAGGAAGTGGTTCCATCCGGAATATTTATGTTTTTGTTGTTGTTATTTCGTCATTTTGTTTTCATTGGCCATTAAAAAGTGAAACTCAAGGGTACTCTTTTACATAACTATGTAACATAACTGTAAGGTGTAAAGTTTGTTAAGTGTTCTATATATTTCCGGTATATTAATTCAAAAATAGCCACCTGTTCGTGATACACCTAGTGTTTCGGTGAATAATCAAAAACAACCGATTTTTTTCTCTGAATATATCTAATATAACGTTTATACTGAATGTCGCAATAACTGTTTCTCAGCTGTTATTTTGTTTAGACTGTTGATTGTTGCAACAATTAAGAACACAGCTGATGCTATTTCAGTAAACATGGAGCAGTGGACAGTTCAACATCGTGCTTTTGTTATAGAAGATTTAATTAATGAGGATGTGACTGCTACGCAACAGTTATTTCGTAACAGTTTCCATGTTCCTCAAAATGGTTCCCTGTAAGAATAGAATTAAAAGGTAGATAAACAATTTCGGAAATAGTGGATGTGCATTAAAAAAAATTCAACAACGCAGTTAAACCGATGACGTGAGTTGAGAAAATTTCCAAAATTAAGTTTATAGGCCTATGTTTTAGGGTTTCAACCAACAATTTGGGAAATTGGTATATTCACGATGGTGCTGAATAGCTGCAAAATGGTTAGCACGCCATTCCGCATTTTGGGAGTATCATCAATACACAAAGCATTGCGTGCTTCGCACGCCAACCCCTGTATTGGGAGTACCTTCAATACACAATGCATTGCGTGCTTCGCACGCTAACCCCCGTATTGGGTATAATCCACCACATGGCTTTGAACCGGGTACTTCTATGGTATTTTACGTTTTGATCGATTGTGGGGGAACCGAGCGAGCTATAAGGTCGCGTAAAAAAACAAAATGTGCAGAATAACATCCTACATTTACATTTGTAGAATAAACTAAAAAAAAATTGATTCTCGTAGGAACAAAACAAAAAACATTTTTACTTACGGTCAAAAAACGTGCTTCCGATTGTTGGATTTTTTTTGATAACGAACTCGTCCGAGCGAAGTAGACAACCAACATGTGTACCAAATTTGAACCAAATCGGACTTAAAATGCGGCCGCTAGAGTTCCGCCAAAATCTATCAAAACGTGAAATACCATAGAAGTACCGGGGTTCAAAGCCATGGGGTTGGCGTGCGAAGCACGCAATGCATTGTGTATTGAAGATACTACCAATACGGGGATTGGCGTGCGAAGCACGCAATGTTTTGTGTATTGAAGTTACTCCCAATATGCGGAATAGCATGCGAGCAATTTTGCAGCTATTCAGCACCGCCATGAATAGACCTATTCCCCAAATTGTTGGTCGAAACAATAAAACATAGGCCTATAAACTTAATTTTGGAAATTTTCTCAATTCACGTCAGCGGTTCAGCTGCGTGGTTGAATTATTAGGCCTATTCAAATAAATTGGCTTGATAAACAAAAGTAAGTTTTGTTTTCAGAGAACATAACTCTGGTTTACAAAAAGCATCGTACAAGACGTAAAGTTTGTTTAAAGTGTTGTTGGATGTTCGACAACGAAACATTTTACATTTATTTACCTAATGCAACTTTGACAGCAACAATAAAGTCTGCAGAGTTTTGTAGCCTAAATAAAGCAGAGGCGGACTCGTTAATACATACACAAGGACGTTGTAAATATTATTTTCTTTTACAATTTCAGTTTGTTGTTTATTCGTATATTTAAACGTATATCTATAAAGTTAAAGTGTATACCAAGTTTCATAAAAATATCTCCAAGGGCTTTTGAGTTATTGATTATAAAAAAAAAAATAAAAAATGGCGGATTTCTGTTAAATTAAGTAGAAATCGAAAAAATGTTATACTGCATTTTCGACTTATTTTTGCATGTAGAATCTGAAACTGCATAGCCCGCTACGCTTTACTGTATCACCCTGTATATATAAGCGAAATACCACTCACTCACTCACCGACACATTCATCACGATTTTTCAAAACCTACCGAACGGATTGCAATGAAATTTGGTATGTAGCTTCATCTAGGG
>JAGFPH010009652.1:20105-35053 GCA_018207615.1 Philaenus spumarius | reverse complement strand
TTGCTCCAATATCTCCATTAACAGCTGATTTCAAACTTTGATGCAATAATTATTGTTTTTTCATTTCTAACTACATATTAGGTTAGGTTTTTAAAGTGTAGACCTGAGCCTTGCCGGTTCTTTTAAGCTTTATTATAACTGCTGTTATAAAATATACGAAATAATTTGATTTGAACATTTAACATTATTCACCATCTTAGCTTTATGGTTGTTATTAATCCTACACCTTTATTATAAAGAAAACATAGCATGGTTGTGTGTGTAGAAGGTTATGCAGGGGTTCCCCTAGTTAGTAGTAACAAACTTAAAGAAAACGTAAAAAAGCTAGTAATTTTCGTAGGCCTAAAAGGGATACATTTATTGAGTTTGGGCCATTTAACTCGGATCTAAAATCTTATTTTTTTTAATTGCTTGTAATGGTAAGTCGCAATATTTACCCGAGAGTCCTTTTACTTATTTTATCACATCTGCCAGCTTGTCAGTATACAAATGTATGACGTCCTGCTAAAGCTCACTTTCCCGGTGGATGTAAATTCTATTCAAGACCGATGTATCAACACAATTACCGGAAGACGTCGACCTATGTCACAGCCTGCAGAATGTCTTCATCGTGTCGAGCTGTGGAACAAGTCAATTATATAATTGTACCTCGCGATATATATATTCAACAATAATAAAGTTTTGAAATGAAGACAAACCGGATTGACACAGAGCCGAGTGTTTTTGCGCGTAATAAAGTACGGTAGCCGACTAGTTTGATGCTATTTGTCGTGGCGTCCGGTTGTCCGTATAACTAAGGTGGTCGGGAGTCTGTACGGGATTATATTATTAGCGGATTTCCCTCAGCAAAGATGAGCTGTTGGGAGTGGTCAATGAGCACCGACCATGGTCAACAGAACACGTTTAGTGGTGTCGTTTTACATTATACTATATACTAAAAATGTATGTCTGTATGTATACAAAGCTAGAGAGAAAACTATTCGATCGGTTTCAAACAAATTTGTACCAGACATGTCAAGTAGGCCTGTATAGATGCACGAAACACGATTTTGAAATATTTTGAAAAACAACCCCCTTTTTGGCAAAAAAACCCCCCAAAAAATCAGTTATTATTTTTCTATAAAAAACGGCTCTAACGATTTTGATAAAAATTTGTCTTATTTGTAGCCTTTAATGTACCCTACCATATGCGAAAAACAGCATCTTTCTAAAAATTCTCGTTTAGCTAATAATAACTGATTTTTATGGGTTTTTTGGCCATAAAGGGGGTTGTTTTTCAAAATTTTTCAAAACATATTTTCGTACATCTATACAGGCCTAATTGACGTGTTTGGTGCAAATTTGTTCGAAATCGATCGATTAGTTTTCTCTCTACATAATAATAATAACTAGTGGACATGGCAATGCTTCGCTATTGCTTGATTTACCTAACCTAAAATTATATTCAGTTTTTGATCCAAATCAGTTGTTGATCAAAATCAGCTGTTTGATCAAAATCAGCTGTTTTAAGCTTTTCATAAGAACAGCTGTTTTTTGTGCCCCTGATAAAATCAAAAGAAATCTTTCTTCTTCTTCCTTAAGATTGACCTTCCATAAGATTAACATTGAGGCTGGTATTCATAGTCGTTTCTTAAGGTAGCCTTAAGGAAAGGAAGAGTTTAGGAGACCTTAAGATATGAATTTTGAATGCAGAGTCCAACCTTAAGTATAGATTTTAACTCATCCTTAAAACCTTCTTTAAAGTTACCTAAAGGCTGCCTTAGGTTCAATTGCAATGCACAGTCGCTCCTTTTCATTAAGCAGGCCTAAAGGTACCTTCGAATTCGTCATTTTCTCAAGGTAGCTACCAACGTACCTTTGGAGAAATTTAGCGAGTTTATAAGTGATTCTAATGACACACGAAATCGCTAATTATGAATTTTTTTTGAATTTATTTATTTTGAATGTTATTATGGAAGGAGCCCTAAACGGTATATTTAGGATTATGATAATCCATTCGAAAAAAATATTTAAACGGCAATTTGAAATGAGATACCGATTTTCAAAGGATGCCGATTTAGTAAAAAATGTTCTGCCACATTGGTAGGCCTACCACATAAATTATAATAAAAGGTGATTACCAATATCCCATATTCATACAATATTGATAGCATTGTGTTTTTATGCCATGAGAAATGTTTAGGAAAACAACTAACTAGTCTGTTGCATATTTTTTATAATTAATTAGTCTAGTAGGTATTGCCGTAGGCTACTGAACAAAATTAATTGATAAAACAATTTAATAGATTGATTTTGTTTTGGATAGGCCTAGCGGTTCAAATAAATGTGACAATAAATATTTTATTTTAATCATACAGTTAATAATGATATCTGATTAATGAAAATAATGAAAGCGATCAGTATGCACATAACCTCAAAACGTACACTGTACTGCAAAACTATTCAGTTGGAGTGACAATCAGAGTAAATTTAAAATCAATAAAGGCTATTTTATTAGTTTATCGGTGTCATTAATTAACTAAATATTGCAATAGCTAAAAGTAAATATTGAGCTATACATAAACTAGACTTGTAGGCTACCGATTTCATAATTAATTGATCTAATCGTTAGTTTGTTTAGATGAGAGGGAGTGAGACCATTTTAGGCTTATATCCCAACATAAAACAGTTTGTATAAATTCACCAGTTAATTTAGCAGCTGATTTTGTAGTTGCTAACTTGTGCCAACTGTTGGACGTAAGTGCCAACAATATGAAAGTAAAAAACCATGAATGTTATGAACGATTTCTGTTTAAGTTCATAAATAAACTAAATAAATGCATTTTAAATGCTTTAACAAGTTAAATTACACAAGGATAGCTTTATTTATAGTTAATGAAATATTCGTTCTAGAGGTATTTACTTTTGTAAAATTGGTACAGGTGTCTTCTACTCTTTAGGTCTCCTTAAATATAGCCTCACCTAAGGCCACCTTAAATAAACGTCTATGAATTGAAAACTATTTGTAAGGCCTCTTTAAGGTATGATTCGACCTTACGGTTTTCTTACATGAGGGAGCTTTAAGGCTACCTTAAGAAACGACTATGAATACCAGCCTGAAACTTTGAGGGCCACTGGGGCGTATCCCTGAGGACCGATGTAAATTATAATGGGATTCTGCTCATCTCCTACGATGCACACAAGCTGAGAAAAAAGGACGACAAGTTTTGTGCTTGCCTATTAATATTTAGATATTTATTAGTTAATCTCCCACTGTAATAAAAAATCACCTCTCCTACCCCACCCTATAAGTCACAGTGAAGCTGTTAAATAATTTAAATATGTTTGTGAGAAAGTATGTGCCTAGTACCGTTTATTTTTAATCGTTTTTGAGGTTTTTTTATTTTGAATAACTTTTTTGTTTTTTAACCAATTTGAATAATGTTTTTAATATTTTGTAGCTTATTTTATAAAGAAACATTTTGGGTATTGAAAACCATGAGCTGTTTCTAACAAAAAAGTTATAACTTTGCATTTAAAAATATATTTTCAAACTTTTTGTATTATTATAAAAAATGGTTAATTTAGTATTTTTATGGCTATAGTGTTTTCCGTACCCAGAAATCTTTTAAATATATCCAAGATAAAGTGGTACAAATTTGAAAGGCTTTGGTCTAATACTTTAGATTTTATTCAAACATAGACAAAGTAAACTTACACAAAGTTCCAACACTGTGTAATCGCGAATTGCACTACCTTTTTATTATTATTTTTTTTTTTTTAATATGAAATAAACGGTATCAGGAAACTGACACATACTTTCTCCCTCATTATAGAAACTTAATAAAAAATACTATTACCAATTTATTGTGATTTTTTTATTTTTAACAGTCATTTTCCCATAAAAATCCATAAAATAATGGAAAAATCAACTTTTCTCAAAAACGGCTCGAACGATTTTGATTAAAATTTTACAGTTTATAGTACTTTAGGTCCCTAATAAACTGTAAAATTTTAATCAAAATCGTTAGAGCCGTTTTTGAGAAAAGTTAATTTTTCCGATATTTTATAGGTTTTTATGGGAAAATTACCCTTAAAAATAAAAAATTCACAAAAATGAAAAAAAAAGCCTGGAGATACCGTGGATTAGTACCTCCATACCAAATTTCATCAAAATCGGACGACTGGTTTAGGCTCTAGGTCTGATAACATTCACACAGACACACAGACACACAGACACACATACAGACACACACACAGACATCACTCCGAAAACCACTTTTTTAGGTTCAGGGGGACCCAAAACGGATATTTCCACCAAAAACTCAAACTCGAAAATTTTGACGAATACAATACTTTCTCCATATACTATGGTATAGGGGGAGAAAGTAAAAATGATCACAAAGGTCTGAAAATTTACACACAGAAAAAGTAATTTTTTCCGTTAATTCGGGGAATAAATTTGGTTTCATTTTGAACTACTGTCATATGCTGATGTTGATTGCTGAAAACACTTTCAAAAACCGTTTTATTGTTTTCATAAACGTACGATATAAATAGTAAAAAATAGTAAACTTTATTAGTTTTTTATTCAGTTGCAAAAAGAGATATTGCAAAAAACCATAGCAATCAACACCCACAATCTATTTTACTTTAAGAAAAAAAATACAGCTTTCGTTTTTTGACAAAAACAGCACAAAAATATGCTTAAAAGTGAAGGTATGTTTAGGTTATTTAACATTGAAATTGGTAGCCAACTTCGCCGTTTTGAATGTAGGGAGCCGAGCCTTAAGGGTCAGCTCTAGTAAAACAGAAAGCAACCTGCGACTCCAGCGCGTCACCCTATAGCGGCGGTAGGTTACACGGACATTGCTCATCCTAAATCCATTTAAAATCCCCAATTTTTCAAATAGCGTTTTTTTTAAAAATACCAAACTCTTGGGGAAAAAATTCTTCATCCGAATGGCTTGGTAATTTTTCGCTATAATTAATAGTGACAACGTAAAAAAATATTAAAAATCAATGTTTTAAATTGTTAATAAACATTAAACAAAATATTTTTTAGTTTTGAAAAAGCCATTTGCATGCATATTGGCCACAGCTTTAAAATGACATATCTTTCATAATTATCCGATAAAAAATAAAGGAAAAATTTGGATTTTAATTTAACATTGGTGTTATGGAGTGTCAGCAAACATGGCCGACAGCTAGAGCCGACCCTTAAGTAATCGAATTGCAAAAGGTTTTTACATCACTTTAGAATAATATTAAATGATTTTAACTTTTTAGTTTGAAGGAAGTCAGTTTAGTTTATACTTATTGTATTAAGGTAGCAACCCCGTTTCAATCCCTTAGACTGTAGTAATTGTAATGTGTAAACACTATTGACATTAATATGGATACTATTTGAAATTTTCAGTAAAATCGGTCGAATAGTTTTAGAGTCTGTAGAGAGCATAGAAAAATAATTTTTTATATAGAAAACATTTTTAAATTAATGTAATTTAAAAGTAAAAACTATTAACTTTGAAAATTTCTTCTGGGATATGCTGAGGGGAAGGGGGGGGGGGGTGCTACTAACACTACTTTACAACCAGTATTGATCTTGCAGAAATAATTTCTTGGATAAATTAGTTTTTAAAAATTTAGTACGCAAACATTCTTTAAATTTCTGCCACTAAAATAACGTTCTACAAATAATCTGATACCGCCTTAACTATTTTTACTCTGACATGAATAAATTTATGCCCAACCGTTTGTGAGCTGCGAACTTCGACACTTTTTTTGGATCGTGTTGGGCCTAAGGGTACATTAAGCACGCACGGAATGCTGCAACCCCCAAAGACGTGACCACTTCACCTAATCAACATTTCACATCCCCTAATAGCCGAGTCTTGAAACCACGGACAAAACCAATATTTGTAGTCCTTTACCTGGGCTTAGTTTGAGCAAACACTGTCTCGAGTTTGGGATTGGCAGAAAGCCATTAGTTGACTCTCGGGGGCGTTGTCCATCATAGGGGCACGACATGTGGAAGGGAGGCTCGGTAATTAGTGAGGTTAGGTCGGGAGATTCTTGGTAAGATTAGATTGCCGAGAAACAGCTCCGAGATATGACCTAGCAGGAGGTCTGTCGAGATGTGAAAAAACTAAATAGTTTACACTATAGAGCAAGTTCAATCTCATCCACGCAAAGTCGAACATTGATTGGTGGGGAAATATTGAGTTGTACGAAACTCACTATGCGAGGGTGTCTGTAACGGTTCGGGAATTGAATGAATCGATTGATTCACGGGTTAAGATTCATTTGATGAATCGAACGAAATCGTCGTTTAAAACCAACCAACTCAAAACAGTTCCAGAGATTCCCCCCCCCCCCCCCCCTACATACAAACAAATTTTACTTCTTCTATATATATAAAAGCGAAATACCACTGACTCACTCATCACGATTTCTTAAAAACTACCTAACAGATTGAAATGAAATTTGGTATGTAGCTTCCTCTAGGTGCTCACTAAGAAAGGGTTTGAAAAAATTCGAAATTTTAGGGAGGGGGTTTGGGGGATCAAAGTTATTAAAAAACTATTTCTTCAAAACTACCGAACGGATTGGAATGAAATTTGGTATGTACCTTCCTCTAGGGCCATAGGTGCTTACTAAGAAAGGGTTTGAAAAAATTCGAAATTTTAGGGGGGGTTTTGGGGGAATCAAAGTTTTTAAATCACGATTTCTTCAAAACTACCGAATGGATTAAAAAGAAATTTGGTATGTAGCTTCCTCTAGGGCCATAAGTGTTCACTAAAAAGGGTTTTAAAACATTTGAAATTTCAGGGGGGTTTGGGGGGTAAAAATGACTAAATAACGATTTCTTCAAAATTACCGAACAGATTGGAATGAAATTTGGTATGTTGCTTCCTCTAGGGACATAGGCGCTCGCTAATAAAGGGTTTTAAAAAAATTCGAAATTTTAAGGGGGTTTGGGGTTATCAAAGTTATTAAATCACGATTTCTTCAAAACCACCGAACGGATTGGAATGAAATTTGGTATGTAGCTTCCTCTAGGGTCATAGGTGCTCACTAAGAAAGGGCATGAAAAATTTCGAAATTTTATGAGGGGTTTGGGGGGATCAAAGTTACTAAAATCATAATTTCAGATCTTTTATTATGATGACACTAGTGCTTTTATTATTTAAGATCTATATATATAAAAGCCAAATACCACTCACTGACTGAACACTTAAAAAGAATAAAATTATGTTAAAAAGACTGAAAATACCAACCACCACGGACAACGCCGTACGGGTCAGCTAGTTATAATATAAGTATAGACGACGATTTCGTTCTATACACCAAATGAATCGTGAACCATGAATCAATCGATTCATTTCTTGGTTCGTTCAAATTGTGAGTAGTTCATTTCAATAAATTGAATCAGTTATCCATTGAGTTGGCTGGTTTTGAATTTATTATAAAACGATAATTTCGTTCGATTCACCAAATGAATCGTGGTCCATGAATCGATCGATTCATCTGTTGATTCGTTCAAATTGTGAGTAGTTCATTTCAATCAATCGAATCAGTTATTACTATGCGACTATCAGAGCAAACAGTTGATTACAGTATCTATACTAACATTATAAAGAGGTAAAATTGGTTTGTTTGTAGGAGGGGGGAGGGATCTCTGGAACTACTGAACCGATTGAAACAATGGTTTTACTAATAAAAAGCTTCATAATCCCTGAGTAACATAGGCTGTAATTCATTTTAATAAAAACATTTTTTATTTGAATATTTGTAAATTTAGTAGGAAAAAAAATCTTAGGTTAAGCCTAGACTGATGAACCAACGCATGTGTTTACATTTATTACCATAACAACAAATTGAATAAAATAACAGATAAAACAGCTGTTTGTTCCAATATATCCATTAACAGCTGGTTTCAAACTTTGAAGCAATTATTTGTATTTCTAACTTTTAGGTTAGGTTTTTATAAAAGTGCCTTGCTGGTTCTTTTAACCTTTATTATATCTGCAGTTATAAAATATACGAAATAATGTCATTTGAACAATTAACATTATTTGCCGTCTTAGCTTTGGCGTTATTATTAATCCTAAACCTTTATTATAAAGAAAACATAACATGATTATGTGTATAGAAGGTTCCAACGAGGTTGGCGTGCGGAGCACGCAGGTGTTTCCCCTAATAAAAGATATGGCTAGTTGCCGGTACATAAAATCTGAATTTGAATTTGTAAGTTTGTAAGTTATGTACTTTCCAGTAGTTTATGTACTTTAAATTGATGTTAGAATAATAAATTTTGATTAAGAATTAAGGGAGATTATAATGTGTACATTAGCTGTTATTATCTAACTTAACTATTATCTTTCATCCGATTGTTTTGACAGTTGACAGTTTGATTTTTTTTAATGGGGGGTTCTACGGTTTGTGGGTAATTTAGGTTTGTAATTTTCAAACAGCTGCCATTTTGAAACACATGATTGGATATAATCGCTTATGTTTCTTAAAATAGTATATTGTTAGGTTAAACTTCATGCTAATCAGTCAAACCGTTCTCTAGATATGAATTATTTCGCAAAAAACACATACAAACAGACACAGGAAAAAGTAAGCAGCGTAGGAAAAAATCCACAAAAGGGACCTGAGAGTTCGGGACACCCTGTATATATACAATTTTGAATGATACCAAAAAACGTGTTCTGAGGACCATGATCGATGCTCATGTACCACTCCCGACCTTAGGTATCATCACAAGAGCCACTGCAATAGCTCATCTTTCCTATGGAAGTGTCCGCCTATAGAGAAATCCAACTGCCACTTCTAGGGTTAACACTTGTAATCTCTAGAGACCACCCCCATTGACGTGGCCAGGTAGCTCTTGTTTGCTAAATACTTAAGCCTGTAGTTTCCAGGAAAACAGGATGCATCTTTGTAAAAGATTGAGGTGGGTGTTTAGGCACGTACCTGTCAGGAAATGAAGATTTCCGACATTTTTGTCCGCTTACCTGGACCATAAGTATTGGTTAAATACTTGGCGGATGATGGAGCGTCTTTGTGTCGGGTGGTTGGTAGACTTGGTAACTAGTTGGTAGCTGCGGATGTGATTAAATAAATAAATGAACGGTACCAGGAACTGGCACGTACTTTCTCACAAACATATTTAAATTATTAAACAGATTCACTGTGACTTCATAACTGTAGGAGGGGTAGGAGAGGTGTTAAAGTAGGAGATTAAGTAATAAATATTATTATTATTAGTCACAGAGAAAACTATTCGATCGATTTCGAACAAATTTGCACCAGACACGTCAATTAGGCCTGTATAGATGCAAGAAGAAAGGTTTTGAAAAATTTGGAAAAACAAACCCCTTTATGGCCAAAAAACTCCAAAAAATCAGTTATTGTTATTATTATTAGCTAATCGAGAATTTTTGAAAGATGCGGTTTTTTGCATATAATATGGTAGGGTACATTAAGGGCTACAAACAAGCCAAATTTTATCAAAATCGTATTTTAAATTTGCCAAATTGGTTGCAAATAAACGTTTTTTGGTTCATTGTAGGCCTAACCAAAAATGATATTACGTTTTTTTTTATCCAAATCAGTTGTTTTAATCTTTTATTTTGTTAATCTTACCTAAATAAACGGTACCAGAAACTGGCACATACTTTCTCACAAACTAATTTAAATTATTAAACAGATTAATAGTGACTTCATTATTGTAGGATGGGTAGGAGAATTGATTTTAAACTAGGAGATTAACTAATAAATATTATTATTATTAGCTAGAGAGAATACTATTCGATTGATTTCGAACAAATTTGCACCAGACACGTCAATTAGGCCTATATAGATGTTTTTAATTTGTAATAAATTACCTGCTTACACGCTTCCTCAGCAAGGGTTAAATTAACTAAATTACAAGTGAAAAAACGTGGACCAAGACCGGGATTTGAACCCAGGACCTTTGCCTTTCCGGGGCAACACTCTACCACTGAGCTATCATGATCCCTGATATTGGTCGACGTTATCTCACTTGTATGGTTTTACTGCATATATGAATTAATAGACTGAATACCTCGCATGTGACATTGAAAACAATCTCAATTCTTTTTGCAGCCTACAGTGGTGTTATTTATTATTTATTACTATTTATTTATTATTATTACTATTTATTATTATTTATTATTATAATAATAAATAACACCACTGTAGGCTGCAAAAAGAATTGAGATTGTTTTCAATGTCGCATGCGAGGTATTCAGTCTATTAATTCATATATGCAGTAAAACCATACAAGTGAGATAACGTCGACCAATATCAGGGATCATGATAGCTCAGTGGTAGAGTGTTGCCCCGGAAAGGCAAGGGTCCTGGGTTCAAATCCCGGTCTTGGACCACGTTTTTTCACTTGTAATTTAGTTTCTGTATAGATGCACGAAAAAATGTTTTGAAAAACAACCCCCTTTTCGGCCAAAAAGCCCCAAAAATCAGTTATTATTATTATTAGCTAAACGAGAATTTGGTTAATTGGTTGGTGATATTGGTTTAATCTGAAATTTGAGAATTATTTTTACCTTGACCCATTTAAAATAAAATCTAAAAAATAACATAAAAATGATTGTCTATAGTCAAATAATAAATTAAAAAATATAATTTTGGTTAGGCATATACTGAAACAACACGCGTTTCTTTAATGCATTTACATTCATTATCATATCAACCAAGATAGCTAATTTATCTATGTCCATTTTAGAGGTATCACCAAGTACTCAAATTTAACATAAGTTACAACATTAGGTTAGTTAATTCAAAAAATGTTGGTTTTAGAATAATGTTTTATGTTGTAGACAATTACCAAGAAATTATGATTTCAGTTTTTTCTAGATAACTCAGTTATTCTTTGACCTACAGAAACGAAAAAAGCCATGTTGTCTGACGTTAAAAACAAAATGTGTTGTCTCTTGTACACTTTTTGTTATGTTAACGGTTTTCAAGATATTCCACTTTAAACATTTGTAACTGCCGCCATTTTGAAAATTATTAAAATAAAATCGTGGTGCTTGGTACGCTTGTAAACCGTAACATACACATCGGTTATATCAAACTTGAACTATCTTACCTATTTCTGGAGTTGCAATGAGTTTTTTGTGAAACAAAATATTCCTCCCCGGCGGGGAATCGAACCCCGGTCTCCCGCGTGACAGGCGGGGATACTGACCACTATGCTACCGTTGACTGGGTTGGAATTGAGTTATTTAGTGCTATCTCTCTTTTGTAAACACAGAGGCGATGACGAATAATATCTGATGATCACGCGAGATCAGAGATTTTTACCCATCTGAAAAAGTGCCTAACGCGCCATAAGAAGTTTTCACTTAAAAAAAAAGAAAAGATTTTAGATCCGAGTTACACGGTCCAAAAATGCACAGTGAGTTCGCAGAAACCGACCTATGCATCCCTTTTAGGGTTACGTACATTATAAGCTATGCTCCAATAAACGCTAACAATCCCGTTTTCCGCCAATTTGTTATACTCATAACTGCCGAACGAATATACAAATCACGTTGAAGTGTTTTTAACATCTGCGAGTACATTACACATTATTGCATACTGTTTTGATACATATTTAACGGTTAAACCATCGTATACAGTAAATTAAAACACAGAAGATCGTGTCAAAGTGTCGAGCTTTTGATCCAAATCAGTTGTTTTATTTATAACTAGGGAAGACCCTTGCGTGCTCCGCACGCCAACCCCGTTGGAACCTTCTCTACACATAATCATGTTATGATTTCTTTATAATAAAGGTTAATAATAACCCCAAAGCTAAGATGGTAAATAACGTCAAATGTTCAAATCAAATTTCGTGTATTTTACAACAGCACTTATAATAAAGGTTGAAAGTACCAGCAAGGCTCAGGTCTACAATTTAATAAAAGCCTAACATAAAAGTTAGTAATAGAAATAATTGCTTCAAACTTTGAAATCAGCTGTTAATGGAAATATTGGAGCAAACAGCTGTTTTATCTGTTATTTTATCCAATTGGTTGCTGTAGTAATAAATGTGTCGGTTCATCAGTCTAGGCATAACCTAAGATTTTTTCCGACTAAATTTACAAATATTGAAATAAAAAATATTTTGATCAAAATGAATTATAGCCTGTGTTACTTTTTGATAGTGAAGTTTTTTATTAGTAAAACTATTTTTTCAATCGGTTCAGTAGTTCCAGAGATTACCCCCCCCCCCCTACATACAAACAAAGAAATTGACTAATTTCCCAAACTGTTGGTTGAAACCCTAAAATATGTAAACTTTGAAAATTCTGTTCAGCTGCATAGTTTTTACTTTTTGTTATAGTAATTAATTATTGGTACATAAGTGTTTGTATCTTTATCGAAACATATTCATTATTTACGCCCTTTCGGCTGGTTTTAAAATCGATGTATACATTATTTTAACGTTATTTAAGATATCTCCAAACATAACCTCAATAGCTCCGTATTACGGTTATGGCCGGCTGTCAGCTGTCAACTTCTATCAGCTGATCAGCAGGTTGTGCAACTTGACAGACCTATATGTCACTAAACTGGACTCCCCACCGAGTCCATTGTAAGAATGAACGCTATGTATCACTAGGAGTTATGACATGTAACTAGTCTTGCGTAGTATATAGCGCTGCGTTATAAATAATGTAGAATCAAAGATGGCGGGATTTATAGGAAGGTCGTCGTCCGTCGCGTTGACTGGATGACGGATGGTCTTCGGCCCAAGTTATTCCACATCTATTGTGGAATGTTGCAGAAATGTAACAAAATTGTCGTCCATTTTTAAATGATAAAAGCTGGTCGTTTTGAAAATAATAAAAGTTCAAAAACCGATCGGTTTAGTGTCGATCACGCGTGATTCAGTTCGGCGTGAATAAATTAATAATAAATTAAATACAAAAACAATTTTTAATGTACCGCGTTTTTAAATCGAACTAAAAATTATAAAACAACTAGCTGACCCGTACGGCGTTGCCCGTGGTTGTTAGTATTGTCAGTCTTTTTGACGTAATTGTATTCTTTTTAAGTGTTAGTTGAATACCCGTGCGTATCCTACTGCGGTCATGAAAAAAAGTCTACCCTATTTAGGGAAGCACTGAAAATTGTATTCCTGTAAACTACCATCTAACATGAAAAAGCTTTTAATATATCGTTTTAATTTATAGTTTTTACTAATTTTGACTTTCACTTAATTTCATTGACAATGTTGCGAGCACCTACAGCCTAAAAGGAAGCTACGTACCAAATTTCATTCCAATTCGTTCTTATAGGGATTTTTAGTAACTTTGACCCCCCCCCCCCAAACCGCCCTAAAATTTAGAATTTATTTTAACCCTTTCTTAGCGAAGGTTTAAATTAGCTGGGGGTCGCAGAAAAGATATTTGAATCACTTTGTAACATCCGCGTTAATTTAGGATGTAACAAACTGGTTCAAATAGAGTTTGTAATTTTAAATGTATAGGCCTAATTAGTATAAGATATTGTTTAGTATTTAAATATACAATTATATATCAAAATAAAGCTACGAATGTAATATTTTAATGGCATTTAGTTTAATTTAGATTGTTTGTTTAGTTTTCAATTATGTTTAAAGTCGAGTATGTTTATGGTTATGCAAGGTGTCAAATAATTTGTTTGTTATTATTATTATTGATAGCGAAAATATGTTTTGAAAAGTATTAAAAAATTCATAGTTATGATATATTTTATATAAACAATATTTTAAACAGCATAATATCTCCAAGTAGGACTATATAGATATTTAATAACCAATGTTTGAGTTGAATTATAATTCTGTAAGCATTTTTCGTTGATTTTTCCCTGTGTTTGTTTATAGTTTTTCAATCTAACCTTAAAAAGCTGTTAGTTTTGAAGAGTATTAAAGTGATTATATAAATTTGCTAAGTAATGTTGCTGTGGTAATGATTGTAAACAAACATAACGTGTTGCTAAGCTTTTTATACGAACAGCTGTTTTTGTAAGCTATGGTTTTGAGTTCATACAGTAAAGGCTGTTGAGTTTCTTCCAAAGTTGAAACTTTTTCGGGAAACTTTTCAAATTTTTCTTTACGTATAAACCTTCTATGAACTACTGCAAACATTTTAAGACCAAGATTAGCCAAATCGGTCCAGCCGTTCTCGAGTTTTAGCGAGACTAACGAACAGCAATTCATTTTTATATATATAGATATTTTCCGTGGGCCCTTCTAAAATTTTGAGGACGAATTTTTAGTGGCTATGGAGATATTTATAAGACTTGAAGATTAAAAAACGTGGGGCGCAGTCAGTAGATACTAGAAGTAGATAATTACTTCGCTTACTTGGCACTCTAATTAATGTCACTTATACAGGGTGTTTCAGGAGGAACGTATAATACTTCAGGAACTGATCATGCAGTTAAAAATAAGACAAAAAGTTCATTTAAACATTGGCCCGGAAAAGCTTCGTTATCCAGAAATCCGGCATTTTATTTTTTTTACAAAATAATTCATATCAAGAGAAATGTTTGACCGATTGAGTTCAAACTTTATATGAATTTTAACCTAACAATGATCTATTTTAAAAGAAAAAAAGCGATTATATCCAATCATGCTTTTCAAAAAAGATACAAAAAAAAACGTGTTCTGGGGACCATGATCGGTGCTCGTTTACTGCACCCAACCTTAGGTCTCACCGTAAGCGTCACTGCAATAGCTCATCTTTCCTGCGTTAACTCGCAGCGTGAGAGCCAGGGCTGGTGGCTGAGGTGCAAACAAATTCTACTAATATTTGTCGTACGCGTAGGCAGCTATTCAGCCTACTTAAATCCAAGTGCGTCTGTCCTAGTCAATCGTCATTTCCGTGAAAATATCAGAGTGTACAATATTCTGTTTGCCTTGGCAATATTTATAAGTTCCTTAAAGT
>JAGFPH010009651.1:458-22618 GCA_018207615.1 Philaenus spumarius | reverse complement strand
GGTCGAGAGTGGTCATAGGCACCGATTAAGATCCCCAGATTAAGTTTTGGAGCGTCATTAAATATTATATTGTTATAAGTACAGTGTAGCCTCAATCTTGGAGTGTGTCTGACAGGAGTGGGTAAAACTGTAAGAAAGTGAGACGCAGTCCGTTACGTAGTTGTAACTTTCTTAGTTAAATGGAATTTGTGAACCTAGTTTTCGTGGAATTGGTTGTATTGCCAAGGCAGGTTCGGGGAGAAATAAAAGGGATGGCACATCCTTCAGGCCAAACACATTCCTAGTCTGAGGATACTGTATATGTGTTGGCACTCAACCGCCGCATTGTACGTCCACATTTTTTACACACGTGGTTTTTCAAACGTTCGAACGAGTTCGTAGTCAAAACAGTACAACAACCAGAAGGCCGTTTCTAGACAGTATAAAATACAATTTTCTGGAGATTTTTCATACTAGAATGCAACATTTTTGGGGTTTTATGTAATCAAAATTATATATAAGATTGTTCTGAACAATTTGTATTTTTGCTCGACATTATTATAACCTCAGGAAAAAATCTATCAAAACGTAAAATACCTGAAATATAAATAATGTTAAATGTTCAAATCAAATTATTTCGTACATTTTATAACAGCAGTTTTAATAAAGGTTAAAAGAACCAGCAAGGTCCAGGTCTACATTTTAATAAAATCTAACCTAAAAGTTTGAAATACAAATAATTGCTTCAAAGTTTGAAATTACCTGTTAATGGAAATTTTGAAGCACACAACTGTTTTATCTGTTATTGGTTGCTATTACAATAAAATGTAAATTCATGTGTCGGTTCATCAGTTTAAGCTAACATAAGAATTTGTTTCCGACTAAATTTACAAATATTGAAATAAAAATGATTTTATGAAAATGAGTTGTAGCCTATGTTGCTCAGGGATAGTGTAGCTTTTTATTAGTAAAACTATTTTTTCAATCGGTTCAGTAGTTCAGTAATTCCCCCTATATGCAAACTAATTTTACCTCTTTATAATACTAGCATAGATTTCAGCGCCTTCGTGAGTAGACCAATTTCAAAAATAGTTGATTGAAACCTTAAAACATACTCTTAGTTCGCTCAACTCTCGTCGGCGGCGGTTCAGCTGCGTGATAGAATTATTTTTAAAATCAAACGATTAAAACTTAGGAACGAATTTAAAAACAATTTCTATACAAAACAGCTGTTTACAATAAGAAACAAACTAATCCAGCTGCTTTCGTGGAAGCAAATGATGGTTTTTAAATAACAGATAATACAGTTGATTCGTATGTCCAGATTTTGGTAACTAAATATTTTAATTTAGGCCTATACTGAACCAACACATGTTTCAACACACCCAAACCAATAAAATCTTGCGTCAAGGAATTTAAAATTAGGAAAAAACTATGTTACATCCTAATTAAATATAAATAAGACATATAGTATACCTATTTATTGATAATATACGATAATTGATAACGTTTTGGTTAGCTTTTTGATTAAGTGTACACCTAAGCCTTGCTAGTTCTTTTAACCTTTATTATAACTGTTCTTATAAAAAATATACGAAACAATATGATTTGAACATTTAACATTACTTACCATCTTATTTTTGAGGTTATTATTAATCCTCACCTTTATTATATACTAGCTGACCCGTACGGCGTTGCCCGTGGTGGTTAGTATTTTCAGTCTTTTTAACGTAATTGTAATATTTTGAAGTGTTCAGTCAGTGAGTGGTATTTGGCTTTTATATATATTGATCTTAAATAATTAAAGCGCTATTGTCATAATAATAAAAAGATCTGAAATTATGATTTTAGTAACTTTAATCCCCCCAAACCCCTCCTAAAATTTCGAAATTTTTCATACCCTTTCTTAGTGAGCACCTATGGCCCTAGAGGAAGCTACATATCATATTTCATTCCAATCCTATCTGTAGTTTTGAAGAAATCGTGATTTAATAACTTTGATACCCCAAACCCCCCTAAAATTTCGATTTCTTTTAACCCTTTCATAGAGAGCGCCTAAGGCAATAGAGGAAGCTACATACCAAATTTCCATCCAATCTGTTCGGTAATTTTTGAGAAATCGTGATATACTAATTTTCCCCCCCCCCCCCCAACCCCCCTAAAATTTCCAATTTTAAAAACCCTTTTTTAGAGAACACTTATGGCCCTAGAGGAAGCTACATACCAAATTTCATTCTCATCCATTCGGTAGTTTTGAAGAAACCGTGATTTAATAACTTTGATCCCCAAACCCCCCTAAAATTTTGAATTTTTTCAAATCCTTTCTTAGTAAGCACCTATGGCCCTAGAGGAAGCTACATACTAAATTTCATTCCAATCCGAGCGGTAGTTTTGAAGAAATCTTTTTTTAACAACTTTGAACCCCAAACCCCCCCTAAAATTTCGAATTTTTTCAAACTATTTCTTAGGGAGCACTTATGCTTCTACAGGAAGCTACATACCAAAATTCATTTCAATCCGTTCTGTAGTTTTTGAGAAATCGTGATGAGTGAGTGAGTGGTATTTCGCTTTTATATAAATAGACTAGCTGACCCGTACGGCGTTGCCCGTGGTGGTTGGTATTTTCAGTCTTTTTAATGTAATTATATTCTTTTTAGGTGTTCAGTCAGTGAGTGGTATTTGGCTTTTATGTATATAGATCTTAAATAATAAAAGCACTATTGTCATAATAATAAAAGATCTGAAATTATGATTTTAGTAAATTTGATCGCCCCAAACCCCTATCAAAATTTCGAATTTTTTTAAACCCTTTCTTAGCGAGCACCTATGGCCTTAGAGGAAGCTACATACCAAATTTCATTCCAATCCGTTCGGTAGTTTTTGAGAAATCGTGATGAGTGAGTCAGTGGGTTTTGGCTTTTATATATATAGATTAGAGGGTTCCGCTCACTGCTTACCAACCCAAAAATTAAAACAGATTATTGTATACTATTCAGTCGTTCTGCTAACACATGAAAAAACACCTCAAAAACGCAAAGAATAATTGGAAAAACGTCAATATCAGGCGTAATTTGAGGATGACCAAAAACGCATTGAAAAAGCAAGGAAAACTGCAAAAACGCCTATTTCTGGCGTAATTTTGGGAGAATCTCAAACATTTTTTAACAGACTACTTTTAGGCCTTACACGAACCTAAGTACCAAATTTCAACATTTTCTGCCAATTAGTTCTCGAAAAAGCTGAGAAAACGCAAAAAATCGCTAGAAAAACGCGAATATTGGGCGTGTCTTTGGGATGTTTTCAAAATCCGTTCTTAGTGCGCGTCTAAAGGTCCAACTGAACATGCATGCCAAATTTGAACTCATTTGGTTCAGTAGATTTTTAGTTCTGCTGATGAATGTATGAATCAGTGCCATTTCGCTTTTATATAGATAGATAAAACATAACATATTTTTGCAGAAGGTTCCATCGGGGGTTGGCGTGCGGAGCACGCAGGGTTCTCGCATAGTAATGTACAATTGCATGTACTTATACTACATAATATATATATATTTTACAGTGAATTTGGTTGACCTGTAAGGTGGATAACGAAGGGCTGAACTTTGGTCAGACTGGAGTTAAAGTATTCAGGCGGTTTGGGAACGGGTATTACGCTATTAGGTTTACAGAATTGAGAAACCGTTCTACCTTGAAAAGAGACCTCAATTTATTTTGATGAGACAGGAAATCCACACCAGGTCTGACGGCAGCTCCGAGGGTGACTTTCTAACTTGTAACGAGCCTACCCTGAGAGAATTGATCTGTACAAGGGATGGGAAATATAACACTGTGCACTTAAAATTGGGATCGATGAGATTATTGAAGAGAAAACGTCTTTAGACGGACCGTGCATTTTTGGTTGAGGTAAAATACACGAACTCGCGATACCCGCTTAAAATGTGATGCTTTGCTTTCTTCATTTCGTCGACGATTTCTTCTTCTTCATTGTTTTACACGAGTACTACTAATATAAACCCAAGTTTAATGCAACAGCTGATCGTTAAAGAAGAAGAAACCGAAGAAATAAAAAAGGCAGTGGTAAATTCAAAGCTCAACAGCTGTTTACGCTACTGATGAAATGGACATTGTGCTTCCTTATTTTGTAATTTGTGGTAATGCAATGTAATTGGTAATACCTCTAAATGGACATTGCACTTATTAATTTTGTAAGTTGTGTTAAAATAGTGTACTTTTTTATACCTCTAAAATGGACACATTCTCTTTTTTTTAATGTCTAAATTTGCCAACTTGGTTCCTATTGTAATACATTAAAGAAACGTGTGTTGGTTCTGTGTAGGCCTAACCTAAAATATTTTTTTTTAAATAATTTTACTAGGTAAGATCCTACGTGCTCCACACTCTAACCCCGTTGGAACCTGCTACACACATGTGTTATGTTTGCTTTATAATAAAGGTGTAGCTTATAATAATAACCTGAAAGGTAAGACGGTAATTATTGTTAAAGGTACAAATCTAATCTACCTATATAAAAGCGAAATGGCACTGATTCATTCATCAGCAGAACTAAAAATCTACTGAACCAAATGAGTTCAAATTTGGCATGCATGTTCAGTTGGACCTTTAGACGCGCACTAAGAACGGATTTTGAAAACATCCCAAAGATACGCCCAATATTCGCGTTTTTCTAGCGATTTTTTGCGTTTACTCAGCTTTTTCGAGAACTAACTGGCAGAAAATGTTGAAATTTGGTACTTAGGTTCGTTTAAGGCCTAAAAGTAATCTGTTAAAAAATGTTTGAGATTCTCCCAAAATTACGCCAGAAATAGGCGTTTTTGCATTTTTCCTTGCGTTTTTGATCATCCTCAAATTACGCCCTAACGGATTTGAATGAAATTTGGTATGTAGCTTCCTCTAGGGCCTTAGGCGCTCTCTAAGAAAGGGTATGAAAAATTTCGAAATTTTAGGAGGGGTTTGGGGGGATCAAAGTTACTAAAATCATAATTTCAGATCTTTTATTATTATGACAATAGTGCTTTTATTATTTAAGATCTATTTATATAAAAGCCAAATACCACTCAGTAACTGAACACTTCAAAAGATTACAATTACGTTAAAAAGACTGAAAATACTAACCACCACGGGCAACGCCGTACGTGTCAGGTAGTTATTTCATATATTTAATAATAGCAGTTATACTAATGGTTAATAGAACCAGCAATGCTCAAATCTATAGGCATAGGTACACTTAAACACATACCTAACCTAAAAAGTTAGAAATACAAATAATTGTTTAAAATTTACAGATTAGCTATCTATGAAAATATTGTATCAAATACCTGATTAATGTTAAACATATATGGTATTGTTTATTTTGTAAACCAACCTAAAGCTAGAAATACATTTAATTTCGAAGTAGGAATTCAACAGCTGTTTTCGAAGTACGAAATCAGATGTTAGTGATTATATTAGAGCAAACAGCTGGTTACTACATCAACACTAAAGATATTTCATTATTATTTGTTACGGCGCTCACATTGCCGTCAAATAATTAATAAGGATTGTGTTACTTTTATATCCAACAGAGGGCGCTGTTTTTCAAAAAGTATATAAAAAACACTCGTGGATTCGAACGCAATGTGTGTCCAAATTTCAAAGCAATCGGCGAAGAACTTTCGGCGATTTTATATTTTGAACAAACGAACATTTACATTTTGATTTATATATACTACTAGCTGACCCGTACGGCGTTGCCCGTGGTGGTTGGTTTTTTTCAGTCTTTTTAACGTAATTGAATTTTTTTAAGTGTTCAGTCAGTGAGTGGTATTTGGCTTTTATATATATAGATCTTAAATATTAAAAGCACTATTGTCATAATAATAAAAGATCTGAAATTATGACTATAGTAACTTTGATCGCCCCAAACCCCTCCTAAAATTTCCAAATTTTACATACCCTTTCTTAGTGAGCACCTATGGCCCTGGAGGAAGCTACATAAAAAATTTCATTCCAATCCGTTCGGTAGTTTTGAAGAAATCGTGATTTAATAACTTTGATCCCCAAACCCCCGTAAAATTTCGAATTTTTCAAACCCTTTCTTGGTGATCACCTATGGCCCTAGAGGAAGCTACATACCAAATTTCATTCCAATCCATTCTGTAGTTTTGAAGAAGTCGTTTTTTAATAACTTTGATCCCCCCAAACCACCCTAAAATTTCGAAATTTTCAAACCCTTTCTTAGTGAGCACCTATGGCCCTAGAGGAAGCTACATACCAAATTTCATTCCAATCCGTTCGGTGGTTTTTGAGAAATCGTGATGAGTGAGTCAGTGAGTCAGTGGGTTTTGGCTTTTATATATGTAGATAGGCAATCATTTTTATGTTATTTTTTATTTTCTAGATTTCTGTTTGAAATGGGATAAAGATAAAAATAATTATCAGATTTCTAATTAAACCATATAACCGTCGATTTATAGTCGTGCCAGTTTTCATTTGTCGGCAGTCCCAAGACTGATTTCTTTATTTTTATAAAGTAATGAGTTAAGGTAAATTTACACAGGTCCGTGACGTATCAGTGCCGTGACAGTTCTGTATTAGTGCTATCAGTGTTTCCTCATTCCCACACATTGGTGTCGTGCTAGTTCAGAATCAATAGCAGTACATTTTGTAAAATTAACAGAACTTTAGACTTTTATTATTTTATTCAAATAGAAATATTTTGGACCAATAACAGCCCAAGATAGTTAGTGATAATTTAAAATACATTATTTTTTAGGCTTTTAACAACGAAGTAAATAAAAAGGGTTGTAAAAAATATATGAATTTTCAACGATTTTTAACGTAAACGCCAATCATATAGATAGTTCCTCATTTGCAGATATAATTTTCCATGTTCTCTCCTATTTTGCTTCAGAATAAAGCAGAGGAAATATTTTTAAGGGGAGCACTGGCATTAAAAAAAATATTTGTTGTCATATTTTTTTATAATTTATTTTGTTAGTTTGAAATGTATATTTTAAGAATATGTAAGTTTTATAACCTAACTATACGCAAAAACATAAACAATTATTATTATATGAAGTAGTACAAGCCGGGTACCAGCTCTAGGACTCTTCTGAATATTTTAACCCTCTGTTTCTGGAAACTTACATTTTTTAAACTTAATTTACAAACTTCTCAAAAACTTTTTAAGTGGATTTTTTTACATGTAGGATATTGTATTTTAAAGGTGTGTCGGCAAAATCTAGGCTATAACTGTATTACAACTTTTCATAAAACATATCTGTTTATGCAAAAAAGTATTTTTTTAAACATTATAAAATTCACTAAAATAATTATTGTTTTAGATATAGGCTAACAACAAAAGTGGCAGTACTTATTAGCGAATTTCCATAGGAAAAATGAGCTATTGCAGTGGCCCTTATGATGAGACCCAAGGTCGGGAGTAGCAAATGAGCACCGATCATGGTCCCCAGAACACGTTTTGGGGTGTCATTAAAATTCATATGTATAAGTCCGCATTTTAAGTCCGATTTGGTCCAAATCTGGTACACGTGTTGGGTGTATATATCGCTCTGACGGGTTCGTTAGCAAAAAAAATCCAATAACCGGAAGTACGTTTTTTGACCGGAAGTAAAAATTTTTGAGATTTTTACTACGAGAATGAAGTTTTTTTAGAATTGTTTCTAAAAATATAAATGTAGGATGTTATTCTGCACATTTTGTTTTTTTTACGCGACCTTATAGCTCGCTTGGTTCCCCCAAAATCGACCAAAACGTAAAATACCATAAAAGTACCCGCTTCGAAGTCAAGTGGTGCAAACTCGCGAGGCCACTAGGAGGAAACAAATTCTACTAATATATTGCGTACACACAGACAGCTGTTCAACGCCTTCGTGAGTAGACCTATTTCCCAAATTATTTTTTGAAACCCCAAAACATAGCCGTATAAACTTAATTTTGGAAATTTGTTCAACTCACGTCAGCGGTTCAGCTACGTGGTCGAATTATTTATAAATGTATACTTAATTATTGGATACAAATTTCAAGTTTAGCGCTAGTTTTAAATGAAATATCCATACCGTATTATAACCATATCCATTTGTTTGCCAGATCCTTGCGTAAACATACACACATGCATTTTGTATGCACATCTATACCTTCCGAATGATACGTTTGATTCCTTTTATTTTATAATGCACACTAAAAACTTACTTGAATTTTCGACGTTCCCTTTAATATGATTATAAATGACACACAGAACTGCTAAATTAGAACCGAACCCATTAGATGGACGCAGATTTTGGGAGTTGAATAATATTACGATGTAAGATTTACAGAACTAGAAAGACTTTCTATCTATAAAACGTATAATTTAATTTGTTGACCGCGTAAATCCATCCCCAGCACTAAGGGTGGTTTCCAAGGGTTACTTTATAACTTGTAACGAACCTTCCCCGAGAGAATTGATTTGAGCTGGGGATGGATACAATCCCCATTAAAATCGGAATCGTCGGGTTTACTTATCTGCGGAACAAACGAAAGACGCGGATCTGGGATTTGAAGTGATTCTAGATTGCTCGATAAAAACGAAAATCAGAGAGTATTTTTTAAACATTGTACACATTTTTACAATTTCTAAATTTAATAACAGTAATTTTTTATTATAAATATAATTAAAACTTAAATAATACACTATGAATAATAAAACTAACACATTCGTAGAATTAAACCTGAACACATATTCTCAGAAATTAAACGTTTACATTATGGTGTTAAACAATGAATTAGAATTTATACCAAATGCTATATTACTGTAAACAAAAACAATTTTTAGAATTTAGTAATCATTTTAGTTAAGTAATTTTAATTGAATTATACAAGGTGAAAATAAGAAAAACATTTCAATATTAATAAGTTCGAAAATACTTAGTTTTTGAATATATATATATATATAGGATATACTAGCTAACCCAATCCGGCTTTGCACGGATAAACAAATCAAAGTTAAATGTATATTTAAAAACAAATATTATATCATTAAATATAAATTACACTATTTATTTCTTATGGCGAGTTTTAGTAACTTTCAACCCCCAACCCAAACCTCACCTAAAATTTCGATTTTTTTTAACCCCTTTCTTAGCGAGCACCTGGGGCCCTAGAGGAAGCTACATACCAAATTTCCTTCCAATCGGTTCGGTTGTTTTGGAGAAATCATGATTTAGTAACTTTGACCGCCAAATCCCCTAAAATTTCGATTTTTTAGCACTTTCTTAGAGAGTACCTATGACCTAGAGGAAGCTACATACCAAATTGCATTCCAATCCGTTCGATGGTTTTGGAGAAATCGTGATTTAGTTATTTTGACCCCCTCAAACCCTACCTAAGATTTATAATTTTTTTAAACCGTTTCTTATCAGCACCTACGGCCCTAGAGGAAGCTACATACCAAATTTCATTCCAATCCGTTCAGTAGTTTTAGAGAAATCGTGATTTAGTAACATTGACTCTCCCCCAAACCTCCCCTAAAATTTCGAATTTTTTTTACCCTTTCTTAGTGAGCAACTAGAGGAAGCTACATACCAAATTGTATTCCAATCCGTTCAGTAGTTTTAAAGAAATCGTGATTTAGTAACATTGCCTCTCCCCCAAACCTCCCCTAAAATTTCGAATTTTTCTTAAACCTTTCTTAGTGAGCAACTAGAGGAAGATACATACCAAATTGTATTCCAATCCGTTCAGTAGTTTTAGAGAAATCGTGTTTTAGTAACTTTGACCCCCTAAATCCCCCAAAAATTTAGAATTTTTTGAAAACCATTCTTAGTGAGCAACTACGGCCCTAGAGGAAGCTACATACCAAATTTTATTTCAATCCGTTCAGTAGTTTTAGAGAAATCGTGTTTTAGTAACTTTGACCCCCAACCCCCCTAAAATTTCGAATTTTTTGAAAATCTTTCTTAGAGAGCTCCTATGTCCCTGTAGGAAGCTACTTACCAAATTTCGTTTCGATCCGTTCAGTAGTTTTTGAGAGATCGTGATCAGTTAGTCAGTGGATTTTTCTTTTATATATATAGATATATATTTAAACAAACACTTAATATCTTTGGAAATTGAAAAGATATTGAACTCAAATTTAGCCTACATGTTTGTTAAGTAGCTTTAAAAACGTTCAGAAAAAGCCAGAACTTTCTTTTGTAAGTTTATAAAATGGCGGCCATTTAAAATTTGTAACGTTAAATATCTCTAAAACCGCAAATTTTAAAAACAAAATTTTAGGAATAAAACAAAAATCTTTTCAATGACAAACGAATATTTTTTTTACTTTTTCCGTAGTTAAAAGATATGGGCTAAAAACTTAATTTCTCGGTAGTTGTCTATAAGAATACAGAAACAGAATTAGTAAAATTTAAAACTAGCAGTGTTATTTGTAAACAAACTAAAGGAATTGTTGAAATTTACGGTCCCTGTTTGGAACACTTCATCTAAGCGCCTCGTAGAATTCCACACTCAATAGAAACTCCAGACATTTGATGGACAATCTCAATACCATTAGCAATGCGTTGTCTGAGGTCTTGAATTGAAGCTAATGGAGATGAATAAACTGTGCCCTTGAGGTGTCCCAAGGAATCAAGGGGATTAGGGCCAGGTGACCTTGCAGGCGACCGCATTCTACGGCCAATCCTTTGTTTGGTCAATATTACCGAAATTGATTCAATAAACGGTACCAGATAACTGCCACATACTTTATCCCAGTTGAAACTTTATACCTTCCCAAGAGTAGCATAGGAGATGGTTATTTAGAATTGCAAAAGTAGGGATATACCATGGAAAATATTACTAATATATTACATACTAATAGGACATACTATTCAATATTATTATTATTAAAACTATTCGATCGATTTCGAACAAATTTGCACCAAACATGTCAATTAGGCCTGTATAGGTGCAAGAAAAAAGGTTTTGAAAGTTTTTGAAAAACAACCATTTTTTTGGCCAAAAACCCCTAAAAATCAGTTATTATTATTATTATTATTACCTAAACGAGAATTTTTAGAAAGATTCTGATTTTTTTATATGGTAGGGTACATTAAGGACTACGAATAATACATTTTTTATCAAAATCGTTAGAGCCGTTTTTGAGAAATTTTGATTTTTCTCGTTTTTGGGGGGGGGGGGGGGGTATAACCCTTTAAAAATCAAAAATTTGAAAAAATGAAAAAGAAAAAACGCCTGGAGATATTCCAGAACTACACCAACATACCGAATTTCATCAAAATCGGACCGTTGGTATCGTCTCCAGCTCTGTACAAATCCTAACAGACACACGGACAGACATTACAAAAAAAAAAACAACACTTTTTTGGGTTCAGCTAGCACCAACACAGATAATTCCACTAAAAAATTTTTGGGGTTCAGGGAGCTCCAAAACAGTTAATTCCACTAAAAATTTAAATTCGAAAAATTTGGAGGAAATCAATACTTTCTCCGTATACTACGTATAAGGGGGAATAAGTAAACCTAACGGTAAAATGTCTTAAAGTGACGTCATATTATTCTATATCAAAGAGAGAATTTCAGATCTGCTGTTCATCATGAACCATAAAAGAACGCTTATTGAGTAGGACATTCCCCAATAAGGCTGGAAGATCAATTGTCGAGTAACCTTCACCATTAGGAATTGTATAGTAAACTAGGGGAGACCCCTGCGTGCTCCGCACGCCAACCCCCAATGGAACCTTCTAAAAACAAATGTTATGTTTTATTTATAATAAAGTTATATGATTAATAATATTAACCTAAAAATTAAGATAATAAATAATGATACCTGTTCAAATCAAATTATTTCTTATATTTCATAACAGCAGTTATAATAATGGTTAAAAGAACCAGCAAGGCTCAGGTCTACACTTTAAAACCCTAACCTAAAATCTAGAAATACAAAAATAATTGCTTCAAATTTTGAAATCAGCTGTTAATGGAAATATTGGAACAGACAGCTATATATTATCTGTTCTTTTATTAAATTGATTGTTATGGTAATAAATGTAAATACATGTGTCGACGGTTCAGCTGCGTGATCGAATTGTTTTTAAAATCGAAGGAGTAAAACTTAGTTTTTAAGAGTTGATCATTTTTGGAATATCTGAATGTCAATTAAAAATCTTTAGAACAATAACGATAACAAAAGTTATTTCTGTTACTCATAATAATATAGTATTGCAAGTAAGTACTTTACTACAAACTATAGTTTTACTATTTATTTTCTAATTGCCCACTCGTTGTGGTGCCAATTTTAGAGTTGTTATTTCAATATTAATCTTATAAGAATTTCTCGATTGTGACTTCGATTTATCAATAAATAGTGGTACAATGAAAATGATTTATTTAATTAATTATACAAATTGCGTACATATGGAAATTATCTCGGGCTGTAACAATACTTATAAGTCTTTTGCCGGCTTGCTAGCGGTTAGAAATCACATTAGTTGTAACACAAAATTTTATACTAGCCTACATAACAATTTAACAAAAACTCTTAACTACTAATAACAATTTCTTTACTTAGCCTAATGAAAGGGTGATTGATTAGTACCGGTATGAGATGATTTAATGGTGATTACAATTTTGAATTTAAATTAATACTTTCTGCTTAAAATAAGATTGTCCTTTGGTTAATTATTTTTGATTGAGGAAGTTAGTGATGTTATTTGGTTGGTACTTTTGAATAGCTATGAATTTGTAATGGAAGTCTGCAGATCTGATGTTTTGTGATTAGGTACTAATTTAGTTGACTCACCCAAAATGTCTTGGTGGATATTAAATTTTTTTATATTCTATTTTTTAAATTTTTTATAGACCTATACTGTACTTGATACTATTTCTTCTGGTTTCAATTTAGCAGATGTATGTTGAAGGTTTTTAAAAATGTCTGCCATAAACTAAAAATATCAACTGCTCTCCAACAAAGCTAGTAGTGAACCCTCACAATTGATTACCTTCTTCTTCCTCTCTTTTGCAACTATCTTCCTCTTCTTCCTCCTCAACATTATTATTTCTTCTTTCTCCCTTTTACATATTCTTTGTCCTTCACTTAAGCCTATATGGGTTTTTTTTACATATCATGATGAAATCTTATTACTAATGTTTTGAAATGGTATATGAATATAATGTTCTATGTGTTTCCTTTTTCTTATGATTATGAGTATCAGGGACTGATGATTAATGATATGATCCCTGATATGATTTACCAACTGCTTTAAGAATAAATACGAATTTTGGTATCTTTACAAAACAATATATCTTTTACAGTGAATTTGTTTGACCTGTAACCAGGATAAGGAAGGGATGAACCTTGATCAGACGGGAAGTAAAGTGTTGAGGGAGGGGGGGGGGGGGGTATTTTGGGAATTGGTATTATTACGCTATTAGGTTTACAAAATTGAGGAACCGTTCTACCTTGAAGGGAGACCTCAATTTATTTTGATGACACAGGAAAACCACCCCTGGACTGATGGCAGCTCCGAGGGTGACTTTCTAACTAGTAACGAACCTACCCTGAGAGAATTGATCTTTACAAGGGATGGGAAATATAACCATGTGCACTTAAAATTGGGTTCGATGAGTTTATTGAAGTAAAAACGTCTTTAGATGGACCGAGCACTTTTTATAAAAGGTAAAGCATAAAGTGAGACGATTTGCGTTCTTGATTTCGTCGGTGATTTCTTCTTCTTCATTGATTTACGCACGTGCTGATATAAACCAGAAGTTGAATGCAACAGCTGATCGTAAAAGAATAAGAAATCTACGAAATGAAATAGGCAGTGGTAAATTCAAAAAACTTAAATGCAATAGCTGTATGGGTGTAGTGACGTCACGCTACCGATGAAATGTAAATTGTGCTTCCTCGTTTTGTCATTTACATGTTAAAACTTGTAAGCCGCCGTGAAAAATCACAGCCAGATTAATTAGGTACACATCAGAAATACATCATTTAAAAAAATATGCTATTTAAAAACAAACTTTACCTAACTATGCAGACGGGAATTTTTAACTCGGTAAATGTGTACAAGTATAAGGATTATAAACTGTATTTGTTAAAAAATTTTATTTATATTCGTTATAATATATTTTAAAGAAATATACAAATATTATATTTCAATTGCTTTTTATTTCATATTGATAGATCAAGCGATTTAGAAGTTATTAATATTATAGTGAAGAAATGAATAATTGAAATATACTTATATATGTTATACGAGAATGTACGCATGTTTCAGAAATTAAACGAACAGGTATCTCTTCTTTAAATTTGTATAAATGAACATATTGATGATTAAAGGTTGTAATAATATACAGTTTATAACCTCAAAGCATATCCTATAACGTATTATAGCATGCATTATAACTCATATATTTTAACAAAATCAACTTAACTCGAATGTATAATAATTATTAAAGTTGTAAACATAACCCCAAAGTATAATCTGCACTGATTGTGTTTAAATATTACAGATGATGGGTGAAATCAGCTGCTATATAATATATGTTACTCACGTATGTACGTACGGACGTATACTCGCTCTTATAGGAGCTGATAGTTTACTTGGTAACACCTCTTAAATGTACTTTGCACTTTCCAATTGTGTAAGCTGTATTAAATTAATGTGATTGGTGTTACCTCTAAAACTGACTCAGTGCTTTCTTATTTTTTTAAATGTATAAATTTGCTAACTTGGTTGCTATGATAATGAATGTAAATGCATTAAAGAAACGTGTGTTGGTTCAGTACAGGCGTAGCCTAAAGTAATGTTTAATTGTGTTTACAAAAAGATAGGCAATCTTTTGTGTTTTTATTTTATTTTGTAGATTTCAATTGGGAATTGTACAGAGATAAAAACAACTATCAAATTTCGAACTAAACCATATAACCAACGATTTATGATCATACCAATTACCGTCTGTCGGCAGTCCAACAACTGCTTTCTTTCTTTTTATAAAGTAACGATTCAGTTCGATGTCAGTAGGAGTATATTTGTAAATTAACTGAAGTTTAGACTTTTATTATTCTATTAAAATAGAAATAATTTAGACCAATAATAGCCCAAGCTAGTTAGTGATAGTTTAAAATATAGTTTTATGTTTGTTATCCTGAGTTATTTTGCAGGTTTTCAACAATGATGTAAATAAAAACGATTGTAAAAAATATATACATTTTTTTCTATTTTTAATCTCAACAAAGCCGAAGCATATATATAGTTCCTCATCATTTCATTCGTTTTGCATTTCCTCTCCTATTTTTCTTCAAATTTAATTTTAAATGAAATATCCATATATTTATGATTATATAGGTCGTAAGAAATCGAATATTTCCTGACACATTCAATATGTTATTCGTCATTCATTGTAGAAAAATTTGGAAAACGGTTGACCCTAATGGCCATCCATGTAACTTCCCGCTAAGTTTAATTAGAACAAACACTATTTTTGGAAATTTTGAACTGCCATAACTTTTGAATGAATCAACCGATTTTTATACGATTTGCGGCAATCGATGCAGTTTTTTAAGTCCATTGAAAGAATCAACAACAATGAATCAACCGATTTTATGCGATTTGCGGCAATCGATGCAGTTTTTTATGTCCATTGAAAGAATCAACAACAAAATTTTTTCAGATGAAAAGTTTCGGAGAAATTGAGGAAAAACACTTTTTTTTATTTTCTTTCGTTCACGATATCTCGCGAATGAAATAACCGATTTTTATGCGATTTGCGGCAATCGATGCAGTTTTTCGAGTCCATTGAAATAATCGACAACAAAAATTTTTCTGATGAAAAACTTCGGATAAATTGAGAAAAATCACTTTTTTGATTTTATTTCGTTCACGATATCTCACGAACGAATTAACCGATTTTGACCGGACTGGTAGCGATCGACGTCGCTTTTCAAGGTTAAAAGCTGATTAGATTTTGGAATTGATCGGTAAAGCCGTTTAAAAGTTATTACAAAAAAACCTGATTGGAAAAAAAATTATTTCTTAGTTTTTTCGAAATTTCTCAGAACCTACCGGTCCGAATTAGTTGAAATTTTCAGGAAATATAAGTTTGATGGAACTCTTTAGAACGCCGTTTGGTAGGATCCAATCGGTTAAGCCGTTCAAAAGTTATAAGCGGGTCACATACTTACATACACACACACATACACACAGACAGGGTGACACCCTCTCGGGAGTGGTCAGGGAATATTCCTAGGACCTTAAAACGTCGAGATCTGATGAATACTCGATTTTCGAAAAACGGGGTGAAACCAATAACTTCCCGATTTTAGAAAATTTCCAATTTTCTTATTAGCGGAAAGATAAACAAGAAAGCAGTCGTGGGACCGCCGACAGAAGTGAAGACTGTCATGAATCTTGTTTACGTTGTTTAAATTTTTTTCAATTTTAAACTATTCAGTAAAAGTCAGATCTGAAATAATTTTGTTTTAATTGCGTGTAATATTGAGACCCGATAGGTCGTCTGTTTGTTCCTTTTGGAAATGGAAACCCCTCCAAGTATTTGTTTGTATAATTAGTTTTTTGTATTTTCCGTGCATTGAAGACACAGGATATTAGTCCATACATCCATGAATGTGATAAAAATGCTTTCGTTAGTTGGTTTGTATCTTTGCTTGTGGGTAAATCATGTGAGCATTAAAAATATATTATAGTAATTGCATATGTCCTTTACTTTTGTAATAAACTATAGGACCTGGAAATGCTTCGCTATTGCTTAATTTGAGTATATAGTATAATTATTATTAGTCATATTATGTAGTAGAATGTATATAGCAGTGTTTATATAGTTAGAATAATTATTATGATCAGGGCTTTTGGTAGAGAGAGTATTAAACATATTGATTAATATTAATTTAACTTATTTTATATAGGTAGCTATCCCAGTTCATTACCTTGACTTAAGTAATAGAATTGCAAATGGATTTTGTATAACTTAAGAGTAATATTAACAAATTTAGCTTTATAGCTTGTTGGAAGTTAGTGCAATTTATTTTTATTATATAAGGGTAGCTACCCTATTTTAATTTCTTTGATTGTAGTGACCATATTCTCCAAAGAATCTTTGTACTAATATGTGTAAATTGATAAACTTTTAGTGAAATTAATTAAGCAGTTTTTAAGTATATAGAAAAAGTAAGTGTTTAAATGATGATGATTTTAAGGGTAGTCATCCCATTCCATCCCTTCGACTTGAGTAATCGAATTTTAAACGTGTTTTTATATGATTTAAAAGTAAAATGGCTCAGTTTGAGTTTTATATCTTGTAAGAATTTAGATAAATTTACATTTATTTTATAGGGGTGGAAATCCCTTTTCAATACTTAGACTGTAGTAATTTTAATGGCTAAACACGCCTGACATTATTATGGATAATGTGTGCATTTTTTAGTCAAATAGGTTGACTACTTTTTTTTTTATATATATATAGAGAACAAGGAAACATTAATTTTACTTTCTTACTATAATTATAGTATAGAGAAAGTATTGTAGTGATCGCAAAAAAAATCGATATTAAGATTTTTGTGGAAATATCCTTTTTACGACCATCTGAGTGCAAAATAAACGGTACCAGGAACTGGCACATACTTTCTCTCAAACATATTTAAATTATTAAACAGATTCGCTGTGACTTTATCTATGTAGGATGGGTAGGACAGGTGATATTGAAGTAGGAGATTTACTAATCAACATTATTACACTATAAATTATTAGCTAGAGAAATATTCGATCGATTTTGATAAAATTTGCAACAAACACGTCAATTATTACTGCATAGATGCACGAGAAAATTTTTTGAAAAATAACCCCCCTTTTCGGCCAAAAAATCCCCTAAAATCAGTTATTATTATTATTAGATAAACTATAATTTTTAGAAAGATGCTGTTTTTTGCATATGGTAGGGTACATTAAGTGCTACAAATAAGCTAAATTTAATTAAAATCGTTAGAGCCGTTATTTAATAAAAAAAATAATACCTGATATTTTGGGGGCTTTTTGACCAAAAAGGGAGTTGTTTTAAAAAAATTTTCAAAACTTTTTTTCGTGCATCTATACAGAATAATTGACGTATAGTCAACGTTTGGTGAACATTTGTTCGAAATCGATCGAAAAGTTTTCTCTCTAACTTTCGACAGACATAAAGACAGACATTTTGTAAAAACCACTTGTTTGGACTCAGGGGGTCCCAAAACGGATATTTCCACAAAAATCTCAACAACGGTTTTTTTCTATACTTTCTCTATACCGTAGTGTAGTGAGAAAGTAAAAGTGGTGTTTACAAAATGTCTGCCTGTATGTATACAAAGCTAGAGAGAAAACTATTCTAACGATTTCGAACAAATTTGCGTAAGACATGTTAATTAAGCCTGTATAGATGCACGAAAAAGAGTTTTGGAAATTTTTGAAAAACAGCCCCTTTTCGGCCATAAAACCCCCAAAAACTCTGTTATTATTTTCTTAATAAAAAAACGGCTCTAACGATTTTGATAAAATTTGGCTTATGTGTAGTACTCAATGTACCCTACCGTATGCACAAACTGCATCTTTCTAAATACTATCGTTTAGCTAATAATAATAATAACTGATTTTTGGCCAAAAAGGGGGTTGTTTTTCAAAATTTGTCAAAACCTTTTTTCGTGCATCTATGCAGGCCTAATTGACGTGTTTGGTGCAAATTTGTTCGAAATCGATCGAATAGTTTTCTCTCTAGCTAATAATAATAACATTTATTAGTTAATATCTTACTTTGATATCACCTCTCCTACCCCTCCTACAATATGAAGTCACAGTGAATCTGTTTAATAATTTAAATATGTTTGTGAGAAAGTAAGTGCCAGTTTCTGGTACCGTTTATTTATATAGCGGTACTAGAAAACTTACATTTTAGATGTTCTGGTATTAATATAATGCTTTTAAGTGACGTGTTGGAATGGTAAATTTTACCGACCACTTAGTCTAGACGACTAGGTTTTGGGATGTGAAGATCATTACTCTTCAGATCGACAGAGCTGTGGATACTTCTGTCTTTAAAAAGTAAACTTAATTTACTTTGTTGACCGAGTAAATCCATCCCCAGCACTAAGGGTGGGTCCAAGGGTTAGTTTATAACTTGTGACAAACCCTTCCTGAGGTGATTGATTTCTGCAGGGGATGGAAATTACAACTCCGAGCACATGAGGTCGGACCTAAGGTAAATGAGCACCGATCGTGGTCCTCAGAACACGTTATATATATATTATGTATATATGTGTTCGCACTCTAACGGCCGCATTTTAAGTCCGATTTAGTCCAAATTTGGTTCACACGTCGGTTGTCCATGTCGCTTGGACGAATTCGTTAGCGAAAAAATCCAACAACCAGAAACACGTTTTTTACCGTAATTAACTATTTTTTTAGACTTTTCGTACTACTAAACATTTTTTAAAGGTTTTATTTAAAATAATAAACGTAGGATATTTTTCTTCACATCTATTTTTACACGACCTTATAGCTCGCTTGGTTCCCCGAAAATCATTCGAAACGTAAAATACCGTAAAAGTACCCGGTTCAAATCAAAAAAATTCGACCACGCAGCTGAACCGCTGACGTGAGTTGAGCGAATTTTCAAAATTAAATTAAAATGTTTTTGGGTTTCAAACAACTATTTGGGAAATTGATCTACTCACGAAGGTGCTGCCAGCATGTACCAAATATATTGCCATCGGTCACCACGGTAAAAGCCTTTGATTTAATTCTTTTACTTTTACGGTATTTTACGTTTTGATTGTTTTTGGGGGAACCAGATGGGCTATAAGGTCGCGTAAAAAACAAAATGTGCAGAATTATTTCGTATTTCTATTTTTTTAAAGAAAACTTTAAAAAAATTAACTCTAGTACAAAAAATCTTTAAAAAAATGTCTACTTCCTGTCAATTTGTTTGGCTAACGGATTCGTCCAAGTGACATAGACAACCAACGTGTGTACCAAATTTATACCGAATCGGACGTACAATTCGTCCGTTAGAGTGCGCACACATATATACATAAAGTTACTTCCGGTCAAAATTGTGGTCTATTTCCAGTAAATTGTTTGACTAACCTACCAGTTCAAGCGACTTAGGTACCCAATGTGTGTACCAAATTTGGTCCAAGTCGGACGTAAAATGCATCCGTGAGAGTGCGCACACATATAGGCCTATATATATATGATATTTAATAACACCCCAAAACATGTTCTGGGGACCATGATCGGTGCTCATTTTCTACTCCCGACCTTGGGTCTTACCATAAGGGCCACTGAAATAGCTCATTTTTCCTATGGAAATTCGCTAATAATAGATTTTATCGTTGGGGCATCTTCTGATTCGAGGCCGCCGCCAGTCCATAACCAGAGGCCCAAGGTCAAGGGGCAAACGAAGAAGCACGCGAACTAATATATTTCACATACAGAGGCAGCTATTCAGCTCTTTGGTGAATAGATAGACTTCCCAAAGTGTTTTTAAAACTCTAAAACATTTACATTTAATTTTGGAAATTCGCTCAACTAACGTCAGCTGTCCAGCTGCGTGGTCGAATTATGTTATCTCTTATCGTACTTCAGTTAACGAAGACTTTGTACAGCACCACCTGTGAGTTTTTATGAGAAGCTGTTTTTATTACTGAACTAGCTGACCCGTATGGCGTTGCCCGTGGTGGTTGGTATTTTCAGTCTTTTTAACGTAATTGTATTCTTTTTAAGTGTTCAGTCAGTTAGTGGTATTTCGCTTTTATATATATAGATCTTAAATAATAAAAGCACTATTGTCATAATAATAAAAGACCTGAAATAATGATTTTAGTAACTTTTATCCCCCAAACCCCCCTAAAATTTCGAATTTTTTCAAACCCTTTCTTAGTGAGCACCTATGGCCCTAGAGGAAGCTACATACCAAATTTCATTCCAATCCGTTCGGTGGTTTTGAGAAATCGTGATGAGTGAGTCAGTGAGTCAGTGGGTTTTGGCTTTTATATATATAGATGAACAGCTTTCGTGCTGCAAAGTAAAAATGTAGGTATTCAGTGGTGATTTGACGGTAGTGTTTGATATAGAAGACGAAGCGTTATGCTAATTTCACCGACACACCACGACGTATCACGTGATCAGATTACAACCTGCTTTCCTGCTTTGAAGTGACGTCACATTATTCTCCACCAAAGCGAGAATTTCCGATCAGCTGTTCAAACGTGGCCGTATTTATTGTTGTGGGAATTTGAATTTCAAAACAGCTGTACGGATTTAGTTTGCTTGATTCTATTTGTCATAATCTTGTTAATATTTATGGTAAATAAAGATTTCGTAAGTAATGTTGCACAATTGTATCCAACAAGCGTTCATTCTTTCTCGATTGTTTTATTAAGCTTGCAACTACCTAGTCTGTACGAAAAACCAAATTAAATTTAAAGTATTGAGATATTACTAGTAGTTTCGTGAACAAAATACCTCGCTCGTTGAAATAACAAAATGTGGTTTTGAGTTTAGGTTAAAAACAGTCAACACGGTCTTCCTTAAAAAAGTTACCAAACAGTTCGACTCTAAATTACTATGTGGTGCAACAAAGAAACAAAACGAACAAGAGAATGTAGTTGGTAAAGGACTACAACTCAGTAAATGCGCCAATCGGGCTCCTTATCTCGGCTCCCCCTCCACAACTCACTCACAGTCACAGCGGCCACACTGACGAAGCGCAGGAAAGAGCAAGACAGCAGGCGGCGCTCTCTCTTTCTTTCTCTCCCTCTCCATAAAATAATAAGGTTTTATGAAGATATCTAAACAATAAACGTATAAAAACATGGTTAGAGATACGGGAAAAATCAAGAACAATTTTGTAGAACATTCGTTTTTTAATTCGACTTTACAAAAAATGCTTACACTGATAGAAACTTTGCGGCCGCCATTTTAATTTTATTTCAGGGGTTATAAATGAAAAGTGGAAAAACCCGTATACATACATCGCTCGGCCTAAAAACATAGGCTACATAGGCATAAAATTGTGTATTGAAAACACTCCCGATACGGGGGTTGGCGTGTGAAGCACGCAATGCATTATTTATGCAAATACTCTCAATACGGGGATTGGCGTGCGAAGCAAGCAACGCATTATTAGGCTAT
>JAGFPH010009650.1:27774-45577 GCA_018207615.1 Philaenus spumarius | reverse complement strand
TTTGTAATACATGTGAGTTTCAGGGTTTTTAAACATCAAAATAGTAAAATAACGTAAAAAGGGTCATAAGGTAAATTTTGGACATTAGCCTAATTTAAAAGATTTAGTTATTTGTAATATTAATGAACATAGAAATTCAAAGGGAAATGCAGACATTAATTAGTAATTCAGATTAAATCAAAAACAATATTAACTTCATGTTTAAATTCATTTTGTTAAAATATTTAAATTATGTTTCACGATGTGTCAAACTATGAAAAACAGTTAAAACGTATTAGAGAGTTTGAAGTTATGGTCCACTAAGTTTTTAGACAGTGATGAATAAATATCGAAAGACTATTTCAGACATTGTAAGAAATAAACTTGATAGATTAGGTTGGAAGCCTGTGTGATTCATCTATGATAGAGACAGAAATTTTGAGCTGAAATGTTGGTACTTAGCGTGACTACAAGAAAAGAGACATATTTACGGTCCCCTGAAAAAAAAACAGCTTCTCATTGGTAGCCTGGAAACAGCTTCTCATTGGTCTTCTGGTTTTTATGACGTCACATGGCGTGATCGAAGAAGAAGGACGCTTCTGCCCCACTTGCATCAGTTTTTGAGTATAGTATAGACGTGTTCTGCGGCTAGTCCAACAAAATGTTTTAACAAGTGCTTTTTTGCGGTAGTTAAAGTTGAACTACCGTTTAAAAATGTTTAAGGAGGAGTAAAGACAGTGCTGTGTATTGTTCACTAGCGAGAATGTAAGAATTGCTTGTGAATTGTTATAAAATCATCAACTTCGAAAGTTAGCGTGCACGTGAGGCATGGCTTCCAACTATTTTCATAAAGATTTTACAACAAGTGCAACGAAAGTATAAGTGAATCAGAATCTACGTGGCCAAAGTGCGACGAACTAAAGAATTAATGGGGTTTTTCTATTTTAATTGAATTCATATGTGTTATAAGTTTTTTCTCTTTGTAAATTCATATCTATCTTTTTAAAGTGCACTATAAAACAACACGATCGTAAGTAATAAACTAATTTGGCTAAGTCTGCATTTGAATAATTTATCAATATAAGTTTTTGTATATCTAAGGTAAAATTATTAATAATGAATTTGTGTGTTTGAGTGTGTGATTGAAAAAATTAAAACAATGAGTTGCCAACTACAAATAATAATTGATGTATGTGCTTTTTCAATTTAGAATGTTTCAGTAAAATAATAATGTCAACCACTATGAGTTTTTAATTTGAGTATTATCCTTTCCATAAGTACTTTGTGGTAACGAACCTTGTTTAAATCATAAATTCAGTTTTTTAGTTTTCTTTGTAAGTGTAATTCAAGATGGCTGCAGGTTTTGGTGAACACGAGACAATCTGGAGGGAATGTGCGCATGTGACAAACATGGCGGCTGATCCTTCAGACGAGTCCATTGTAATCAAGGAACTGTAGTCACAGATATAACAAGTTGAAGTGTAACAGATATTTAGTGATCGCCTGTTGTAACCACAGATGCGATCAAAACATAACCTAACTTCAATTTTGGGGTTATGTTTGTTTGTTTTTATTGGGATTAAGGTGTTGCAATATTTTAAAATGATAATTTAATTAATTAAATAAGTAAATGGATTGAAGGTAGGAAATAATAAATAATTGTTACACAGTAAAGGTATTTTTTTTTTATTTTAAAAATAACTTAGAAATATTTTTGTCAAAATTAAATTTTTATTTTTCATTTTTTTTTTGTTTTCTATTAATAAATTGTTTGTAAACGGCTTGCAAAGCAGAGCACGTTACAGTTTTGAGATAAAGATGTAATAATTTGTGTGTGAATGAGAGTATGAATTTAATTTGAAACGATGACTTGCCAAAGTACTTTATTATTTTGTGTGTGGATTTTAATAATTTAAGAGAATGGGATATTAAAGTTTTAATGCCAACTATCATGACTTTTTAATTTGAGTTTTTCTCCTTTCCAGAAGTACTCTATGGTAAGCGAACCTTGGTAAATTATAATAAATTCAGTTTTAGTTTCTCATAAGTAATTCAAAATGGTGACAGTCTTTGGTGAACAGGAGATAATCTGGAGGGAACGCGCGCATGTGACAAACATGGCGGCTGATCCTTCAGACGAGTCCATTTGTAACCAAGGAACTGTAGTCACAGATATAACAAGTTGATGTGTAACAGATATTTAGTGATTGCCTGTAGTAACCACAGATGCGATCATATCATAACCTAATTTCAATTTTGGGGTTATGTTTGATTGTTTACATTTTAATAAGGGAATAAGGTGTTGTAATATTTTGAAGTGATAATATAATTAAATAAATAAGGTAAATAAATTGAAGATAGGATATGATAAGTAATTGTTACGCAGTAAAGGTATTTTTTTTATTTAAAAATAACTTAGAAATATTTTTGTCAAAATTAAACTTTTATTTTTCATTTTTTTTTATTTTCTATTAATAAATTGTTTGTAAACGGCTAGCATAGTGGCAGCACGTTACACACCTATTAGTTGCGTAACCTCGTATCACTGTACGAAAAATTAGAGCCTCTTATCACTGTACGAAAAATTAGAACATTATTTTAAATATTTTCAAACTGGCGGTCGTTTATAATTTTTAATGTCAAATATCTCAAAAACCACTAACTTTACAAAAAAAATTACAAGAGACAAAATAGTTTACTTTTTTAATGAAAAACACAATGGTTTTTTTTATTTTGTCTGTAGCTTAAAGGATAACAGAGATATTGACAAAAAAAAGAAAAATTTATATCTTGGTGGTAGCTGTCAACAATACCCAGAATTACTCTAGAAACAAAATATTTTAAAGTTATTGTGAGCTAAAATAATCAGTTATTTGCATTATGTTCCGAGCACTTTCTAAGCTGATTCTACTAGCATAAAATAATGAAAAAAGTTCATATATCATAGGTCCGGAAATGCTTTGTTAGAGAGTTCTTATCCGTGTTTCAGATTACTCACACAAACGAATCCATATTGAAATATGTAGGACGTTAATTATTAACCCTTTCAGACCCGAATTAAATTTGGAAGTAAAAAAAATTATTTGAATATTTTTTTCAACTCTAATAGGTAAAAATTTTCACAGCCCGTTTAAAAGATATAAATCCGTACATTACAATGTACATCGGGTTTTACTTTAACCCTTAAAAACTATATATTTCTTTATTTTTGTGACTAACTAAGGTTAACTAAGGTAAAAAATATTTTTTAATTTTTTTTACTGGTTTTTTTTAGTAAATATATACCTTAGTAAAATTATGCAAAACAGCCCCAGCCGGAGACCAGATATCTAGTCATATCCCGTCAGCTTGGAAGCGAGCCAACCACCGTTTGCTTTACTTCCGCCCTCCTACCCTCAAACCACAGATATGATTAGATATCCGGTCTCCCTAGCCTAGATTCGAACTCAGCATCTTGTGATCAGAAAGACGCTACGTTACCACTAGACTACGGCTTCATGAAAGAAAACTGACAAATTAACAAAACTTCACTTACATTACTATCGGTATAAATATTACGTGTATCAGCACCATCTAGGAGTGGTTATAGGAAGTTTTCTTGGTTGCTCTTAAGTTTAAATCTGTCTAATTTGTATGTGTGAGAGGTTTATAATAATAACTTAGATCAGTTCTTATTAAGTTAAGTAATTAATTTAAAACAATATGCTACCCTTTTAATAAAAAATACTGACAAATCTACCCTTTTACAAGTTAGTCATTTACAAGTTAGAGACAAGTTAGAAACGGAAAGAACTATTCCTTCATAGTTATTTTTGTGCTTGACATTGGGTTTCAAATGCTCAAACAATGTTACAAAAAAATAGAAAATGCACTAAATATGATGTCCTCTGCAGAGGACACTGGGTCTGAAAGGGTTAAGGTGTAAAATTTAATTAAATTTACGTAAAATGAGCAGATAAATTAAAAAAAAAATAGGTCCAAGTACTGTAACTGCAGTAATTGTTGCGATATTTGACCCAAAACGCAAAATTCGGTCTCAATTCGGACAGTGAATAATCTGAAACACGGGTGAAATATTTTGCCAGCTGTAACTCGCTCATGAAAAATTTCCGGACCTATGAAAATTTTTGAATATTTTTTGCTAGTAGAATCAGCTCAGAAAGTGCTCGGAACATAATGCAAATAACTGATTATTTTAGCTCATAATAACTTTAAAATATTTAGTTTCTAGAGTAATTCTGGGTATTGTTGACAACTACCAAGAAATAAATTTTTCCTTTTTTTTGTCAATATCTCTGTTATCAATTTAAGCTACAGACAAAATAAAAAAAAAAACCATTGTGTTTTTCATTAAAAAAGTAAACTATTTTGTCTCTTGTAATTTTTTTGTAAAGTTAGTGGTTTTTGAGATATTTGACATTAAAAATTATAAACGGCCGCCATTTTGAAAATATTTAAAATAATGTTATAATTTTTCGTACAGTGATAAGAGGTTATGCAACAAATAGGTATACAAAGTTTGAGCTCAATATCCTTTCTACTTCCAAAAATATTAAGTATTTTGTAAAAAAACTCATACAGACATACAAACAAAAAAATAAGCCCCGTAGACCCATGTTTATATTGTGAAATACGTTTGTCTCGATCCCAGGAACGTATCCACAAAAAGGGTTTAGAGAGTTGGGGGACACCCTGTATATTTACTTATCAAGCTATGAATTCTTGACAATTTTTTTAAAATTTGCCTTGGTTAATATGAAAACTCTGATAACCAAGACAGGCTGTTAAGCAAATATTCTTGATTTTGTCAGTACCACAAGGGCAGTCTTAGCAGCCACTTATCTTAGCTTTTACTAATACTTGTATTTTAAATTTACCTGTATTTCATCCCAAACATCTTCATCAAGCAGTGTAGCAGATAATGTGTGGAATGATGGTATAATCAGGCAATGTCCATCAGTTAGACTTTGATATGGTGGCAAACATAAGAAACACTGAAAAAACAGAATAAATTATAATAACAAAAAAGGCCGTTCATCAAGGGTTTCATACAGCCAAGTCTTACATGTTTATGTTTTGATCCCATGAATCAATAAACTTTATTTTTTACTTTTTAAAATGTTTTCAATATTAATATGACATTTGTAATAATCTTATAGGGTCTACATTTTTTCTTTCTGTGCTTCTACAAATAAATCTTTCAAAAATTTGTTATAGTAATACGATAAAAATAACTTTACACATTCTAATAAACCATAAACAACTCTTTCAACATAAATTATAAAATTGTAATCTGTACAATGTTCTTAATCAAGGTGCAATAACACTCCTGGTATCTTTATTTAATATCTTAATTAGTTATATATTATTTATGGTAAAATAATCATAGAATATAATTATATTGAATAAATATGAAATATTTATTTAAACAAGAGACATTAGGTCTTAACAATTATCGATTGAAATTAACATTTTTGTTTGTTTGTTATAATTTAACAAATTGTTCGTAAATTGTTAATTGATTTTATTTAATCACTCTTATCTCGGGGTTCCGGTTGGTGCCGGCTTTTCCCAAAATTTATTAAAATTTAATAATAAACAGAACATAGAAATCTTTGGATAATAACAATAATAAAAGAAATAAAATAAGGTTAAATGTAAATTGAGGAGATATATCATGAATTAATAACAGTATATATATATATATATATATATATATATATATATAGTTTAGTGGAAGAACACTGGGAACAGTTTCTACAACTAGGAATAATCACTACTGTGATTATTATCTTTGAAAGTTAATGTTTTCACTCAAGGCCTAGCCTATTACACTTAGCTTAAGGTATAATAGAAAATGGATAGATCTCACCATAGGTTAGTTTCTGTTGGTTAGGCTATTATTTTATTTTATGTAATTGGTGGTCATTATGCCTTTTTACAATTCTTCAGTATCAATTAAAAGATAGTTTTCCTTGTTTGATTATAATATTTTTATTTCTTCTCTGATTTTCACAAGATAGAAATTGGGTGACCTTATTTTCTTTTTTTATTTTACAATAATGCCCGATTTTGTTATGTTGAGACACAGCTGGTAACTCACGCACTTGTTCACTAGATATCTTCACTTTTGGTATATTTATGTTTAGGCTATAAGTAGGCCTATATTTATTTAAATTTTGGTTCTGCTAATATAATAGTTTATAAAAAATTTGATCTTATTAAATGGTCATGTATTAATAAAAATACTTAAATAACTCCATTATAACTAGGATATCATTTTATTATTTAGTTTTAATATTTAGAAGTAAAAGAAAGGAATACATCTGTTTTCATATTTGGTGTAACCTCTAAACCAATCATTATCGAGTCTACCAAAGTAGGCGTGTTTAGCGAAAGCTGACGATGTTAGACGAAGATTCGATCTTTAAATACAGATATTTAACTATTCGTACGGTTTCACGCTAAAACAATAATCTCTTTGGGTTGCCACTTTTATAATTAAGGAAATATTGAATTGTTACAAAGTAAAATTATAAACTTAAGGAAGAAATAAATGTAATAGATAAGCAATCTCTTATTTTATAAATTAGTTATAAGCTAAAGTAGAAAAGTCCAAAAAAAGGACTTAATGCTTCGTTTTAGGAGTAGGCCTATTACCAATTTTATATCGACCGTTCAGCATTTTGTCCATTAAAAATCTGTTTATTTTTCAGTCACGGCCGAATACGTTTTATTCAAATTTTAAATGAATATTCTTTGAAGGAATTTTAAACAACTTGTGCTATAGTTTTTATTTCTAGAGTCCTTTTTTTACGCAGGTGCAAGTGAATACAAAATCAGAAATGAAAAAAATTATCAATTATTATATAATTAGGTTCTGTTATTATTTGTAAATTTTGGTTCATATCTATAGGTAAAATCTTATCGAATTCTGCCGATTATTTATTACATTATTACAAGACGACAATGTGAATTGAGGAGAAAGAGGTTTTTGAAGACAGATTCGTATTCAGTAAATTTGTGTTCAGTAAACGGATGCAAAATAATTAGAAAATCGATTTGACAGATCTTGTACATTATTGGACTGAATGAGGAAACTATACCTTTATCCATCCAGTTCGATATCTCCCCAACATTAAATTAGTATTTTGCCATAAGTTTCGAGAATCATTCCTAAAGGACAAAAACTTTTCATAAAAATCTGCAACAAAGAGCAGAGTTTAGATTTTTTCCTATGGTTCACAGAACATCTATTATTATTATTATGTTGTTGACTAGTGTTAGTAGAACCAGGACCAAGTATGTGGCAGGTAAAAACTAGGAACATGCACAAGGGTTTCTATTACACTAGCTCAGGCTCAACTCGTAGCTATAAAGTGTACCTTAGGCTTTAACTGTAAAGTACTATAATAGTTTCTAGTAGATAAACAATTAGTGCACAACACCCACATATATTCCTGCTGTAAATGATGCTTAAAACCAGCCATTATCACAATTTGTGGAAGTAATTTACAAACACAAAATCTAAACAAGTAATTGAAACAGAAGCATGGAGAAAATATTTTAACTATAAATATGAACTTCTGACTCTTACCTTATTTCCAATTGCTATGATGAGATGCCTAACTAACAACTTGCTGTCCAAACACCATTCACAACCGTCCAGAGCTCTTTCGGACCGTTTGTGTTCTTTAATAGCTTTATCTCTCTCTCTTGCTTGTGTTCGACCGTCAGATTCTTTAACACGAGCTGTCTCTTCAAACACATCATCCATGTCTCTTGCGCTATCATCTTTTCCAACGCCCTGAGAATTAAAAAAAGGAATCCAAAGTTAATGTTAGGTAAGAACCTTTATTGTAAATCAATACCAATTATATTAAAGTATTTTTAGAACATTAATGTAACAAACAAGAAATTAATAAGCAAACTTTGATTTCTTGACTAATTTATTTAGCCAACCCTCGTACTTGCTCCGAGATCAGAATAATTTAGTAACTTTATTTAATACTAACTAGGGGAGACTCCTGCGTGCTCCGCTCGCCAACCCCGTTGGAACCTTCTAAACACATATTTTATGTTTTCTTCACAATAAAGGTGGGATTAATAATACAGTAAACCTCCTCTAATCCAGCATCCTACGATCCGGCACGACTTTTGGAAAAATTTATATTGATAGGAACAAAAATAATGCGTGTTCAAGTTCGTTTGGGATCGGCAGTCGCGAGGGAAAAACACTGTGCTGTACAAAAGCTTATTGGCATGCGTGGAAGGGAGGCGAGTCGTCTTCGGGTGACATCGTATAATTTCGGGAGCAACTTGGCGCCACTGTAGCTTTGTTTTTACATTTCGTGTTCAGTCTACACCATTTTAATATGACGCTCGGACACCGGTAGTGTGCTGCTCAGAATGTTGTATCAACATTGGATTATTGTGTTTTACTGTGTAGCGTTTTGTAGAGTAGATTTTGTGTTGAGGGATTTTATACGCAGTGACCGGCAACTGAAATGGGTCCTAAAGTTAATGTTGCGTCTTCAAAAAGAAAACATCAGACTCTCACTTTGTTTTAAAATCTGGAAATTGTGAAGAAGCTTGAAAATGGTGTAAGTAGACACATCATTAAGAATTTGATATAGGATCGTCTACAATTAATTTATGGTGAAAGAATCTGAAACTTTGAAAAATCTAACTGAAAGAGAAACTTTGAAAAAACCCAAATTAGACCAACTAGATTCGGTGTTGTACACTTGGTTTGTAGTAAAACGATCTAATGTACTTGAGCGAGAATTAGATTGTCTACAATATATCTCAACTTTTACTTATTAAAAATAACTGATGCAATTCAAAACACAAAGCAAGTTTACAATTTTAACAACTTCTTTAATTGTAAATCGAAAAATTAAAATATATATATACAATTATTCACAAAATAAGTTAAATCAAAAATCAAATGTTCGTTATAGTCTTTTTTATATAACACTCTTAATATCTCGGGGGGTCAGTGTGAGACGTATTACGTCACATGTTTTATATTTGTTGACGTTAATCAAAACTTTTAACTTCCAACAGTAACTGTAGCCAATGTTGACTTAAAGACAGCGAGTGGTTGCGATTAGTTTGTTTGCGTAGCATATCAGCTGATCCGGTGAAGGCTCGAGGGAGACGCTGGCTTGAGCAGAGTTAGGTCTGGACTGCAGCTGTTTGGTTCGCGGATAATTTGTGTGTGCAATTAAACTTAAACGTACATGTGCAAGTTGGTTGGATTTAAACTAAAATGTTATATTTGTTAAATTGTGAACAACTATTGACGTTTAATATTACATTTTAGAGCGAAGTGAAATTTAATAAAACTGTTTTTATATTTGTTGGACGAGTTTTATTCCATAGAATCGGGAACTTAATGTTATTTCATCTTACGCTAAAAATTTCGAGTTTACGTTGCACTATTGTCTTTTTTTTGAGTTGCCATGCTCAGATGAAACGAGAAAAACATTAAGTTTTATTTTAATATCGCGAACTTGGATTTTGCCGATATTCACGCCCTGACCCGTGCGCTGGCTGACATCGTGGGATTCTCACGGACAATTTGGAACAAGTTTTACGTCGCCACATACAGGTTTTTTAGTTGAGCTAAGAGAAAAAGAAAACTATCTTACATAAAGAAACAGTTTTGATGACATTTGTGTTTTTCTTAATCTTCAACAATAACCAATATATTAATTAGTAAAATCTTAACAGAAAAATATCGGCTAGATTTGAAACAGACTATACTTTATTGTTTTATTTATCGTTCTGTATTTAAAAATAAAAAATTATCAAACTATGTTTTTCGTGAAGTAATAAAATTAAATTTTGTAAAGGGCCCTATTCAACAAATTTTGTTTACGATTATTTTTTACGATGACGTCATCAATCATTAAGCATGCTTATTTATTCACGTTAGTAAAGAAGTTATTTTAGTTTATTTATTATTTTACATTACATTTATCAATTAATTTGTAGCATTTAGTGAACCAGAATATTTTTATTTTCTTACTTTGTAATGGGTTTAGTAAATATGTCATGTATATATGTACTTTTTATTATTTTTAATGTAACGTAAAAGTATAGTTATTTTTTTAGTTATAGTTCTGATTTTAAGTTCCAGACAGATATTGTTTATTTTATTCTTTAAAGCTTTTCTTTTTTTTTTGCATAAGTATTGTTTTATTTTTGTATTGCACTCTGAAGAGATATTATATTTGTTTTAGTTATTTAGCGAATGAAATCTAAAATTCTTTTTAGCCCTACTTGTACACCTCAGACCAGGTTGTTATTAACCTCGGCTTTTTCGTTGTCTTGGCCAGTAGTAAAAGAAAATATTAATGTCAATTTTTTTTCAAATTACAAAATATTTAACAAAATTTATAATAATTAAGACAACGTGGCGCTCTTATGTATATGTAAATTTTTCTAGATCTATTTTATTTTACTTTGTTCACAAGAATTCATGGCATAAAACTTAATAAGAAAATACAGCTCACGCCCCTTCTCCACTGTAGCTAAGCCTCCTTTTGTGTTTATATTAATTTTTTATTACAGGTGCGTAATAAGTGCCGACTTTTCCCAATATTATTATGAAAACAGAATTAATGATTAAAACAGTTATTACAGATAAATATGAAAATTGAAAAAGGGGAAAGGAAAATAGTACAATGGGTTAAAATGTAAGTGTATGTAGGTGTATAAAAGGGGAAGTTATATCGAAGTTAAATTTATATTGATGGTCCAAACAAATTCTTCTTATAAAGATATTTTATAAAGTCTTTCCAAAATTTATAATATTCAAGTTTTCACTGATGGATGGTTTGAAATATAGATAGAGTTAATTCAAGTAAGTAATTATAGGCCTATTGATAGATCTCACCCAGTTTGTAACTTCTTCTTCTTATTATGGTATTTTAAATGATTATTAAAGATTATTATACTTCACTTTAGATAAGGTAAGTTATTTATGAAACGTTTACACAGTTTTAGCACTAAAAATCTTCAATTTCAATCGTTTATTGGAGAGCGTTGGTCATACGTCTTGCTTCTTAGGCGTCTCTTCAACAATTAAAATCCTGGGATCCAAACAGGCTTGCTTTGGGCCTTCAGGAAATGGGTACATAAGGCCTGGTGAATTTCGTATCTTCTGTGGCTTGGATTGTTGTACAAAAAAGTGTAATTTAAAATGTAGTGTATTTGTTTAGTGTCGTTTTGACTAAATTTTGGAATAATTTTGTTTTACAACTAATATTGAATAATAAAATTAAAAAGAAATTGATTAAATAAGAAAATTGCATGAAAATACCAAAAATAGCTCCTTGTACAAATTATTTTCTAACATCTACTATTTACAATTAAAACTATACATTTGGCTTTTTAAACTGGGATTTCCGCGCTGCAAGCGGTCACATGACTGTGGGCGGGGCTTAATAAAAATGTCCTACACCTATCTATCTTTAGCCGTTGTTTTGTCGACTTTCGGTGAATTGTTATGGCTTAACGGTACTTCCTATGAAATTTTACCAAAGACATTTTTGATGTAGAATCTTTCGTTCTATCTGACGGTGTTCTTCATTTTTTTATTTAAATTTTGGTTCTCTTAGGATTGATGATTCTATTTCTGATATGGCCTAGATTTTAGTATGCCGGTCTGGTTTCAAGTGGATTAAAAAAGTGAATTTCGGTCGATTGCTTGTTGATTGAGTTAATCTTATAATTTGGATGGATTGGTTGGTTAATTTAGATGAATTTTGATATAGGAAAGATAGGGATACGAGGTCGAGAAATATTATTAATTACGTAAAATGCTATCGAAAGTCGGGTGTTTTAGAATCTTGTTAATTTGTTGCTTGCGATTCCGTCTGCTAGATGTCGTCGGTCGGATCGTTTCTGAATGATTTTTACTATCAGTCTTCTGTCTCTCTCGCACTCATGCGTGTTTAGTTGAAATACAGTAATGTATGATTCTCTTGACGGATTAATAATTTTATGGTATATTTTGAATTGTTACATGTCTTATATCATGTTTTATTTGTATTTACCATAGTTATATTTTAGGAATATACAGGGTGTCCAGTAATTACGAGATCAAACTTTGGGGAATGGTTCATGTAAACATACGCCCATAAACTCTTTGTTTCCCAGATATCCGGCATTTTTTTTGGTACAAAATAATTCATATCTAGAGAACGGTTTGACTGATTGAGTTCAAACCTGGCATGAAGCTTAACCTAACAATGATATATCTTAAGAAAAATAATTGATACTATCGAATCATGCGTTTCAAAATGGCGGTTGTTTGAAAATTTCAAACCTAAATAACTAAAAACCGTACATTTTAACAAAAAAAAGTCATGACACCTTTTTTGTAGTCTTTTTAATTCCCTATCGAATGGTGTAAACTGTAAAAACGAAAGGATGAATGTTAATAGTTAAGTTATGTGTAATAATTGTTTTGTTCAACACGGCATACTTATACCAACACAGTAAACACAGCAATATTGTATGTACATTCACCTATTATCCTTAATCCGATTATTTTGACAGTTAAACCGTCCGATAGGGAATCAAAACGGCTACAAAAAAGGTGAGTGTCTTGACATTTTTCGTTAAAATGCACGGTTTTAGAATAATTAAGGTTTGAAATTTTCAAACAACCACCATTTCAAAACGCATGATTGGATTTAATTGCTTATTTTATTTTAGATATATCATTGTTAGGTTAAACTGCATGGCAAGTTTGAACTCAATCAGTCAAACCGTTCTCTAGATTTGAATTATTTTGTACAAAAAAACAAAATGGCGGATATCTGGAAAATAAAGCTTTTTCGGGTCTATGATTACATAAACTCTTTTTATTATTTTGACCCACAGAACCATTCCCCGAAGTTTGATCCTGTAATTACTGGACACCCTGTATATTCCTAAAATATAACTATGGTAAATACAAATAAAACATGAGACAAATAAGACAATCTAATTCTCGCTCAAGTACATTAACTATTTTGTCGCTATGTATTATTTTGTATTTATTGTATATTAAATTAAGTTTCATAGTATATTATTATGTTTTTAAATTTTCTTTGAAACCGGCAATTTGTTTTGGTTATGAAGCAATAAAAAATTATTACAATCATACATAGAGTATTTTTTGTCCCTCCATATGCTCACGTTTTTATATGAATTGTATTTTAGTTCCACTGTTCATTCAAAGTTAGTTAAAAAAAAAAAAAAAAATAGTGTGGTAGTACAAGTTGGTCAAAATTGGCCGATTTACATCAAATTTAGTATAAAAATAATCAAAATTTAAATACAAAACATAATATGATAATGGTTTTTCATAATTTTTGTCAATAATTTAACTGACTTTTTGGTATTAGGCACCTAGTACTTGTTCTAATTGAGTGCAGCCAAGCATCACTAATTAGGGTCGGGTGGGCGGAAGACCCTAACCTTTTGGTTCGGAGTTAGGTTGTCCGCAACTATACCCTTAAAATCACTGTGGATGTCGCTTGCTGTTAAATTCAATAACATGAAAAAACCTCTATGGTTTATTTACCAAAAGGATTACTTACCAAAAGGATTACCTACCAGAAAGTCCGTAAACTTTGTTGTTTCAGAGATTTTGTGATTAGTGGTGTCTTTCATTTGTAATGAGAAAAATAATGGGTTTACTTTTCACACTTTTTTCCTGCAACACCCATTTCAAAATTCCACTGGGCCGATTTCAGTCATTTTTATGAAGTAGGAAGCGGTTTGGTATTATTTTCTAAAGTAATTTCTGATAAGCCAATGTTATTTTCCTACTCGGTAAGTTAACTGGTTTTCCCAGTGTGCGGTTTTTATAAATATCGGTTTAACTTTATTTTAATGTAGGCTACTCAAGAATCTGATTCCTGTGCCAAATTTATTTGAATCGTCTATAGTAAAACTCTAAAATAGGCGCTACAAAACCATATCTTTCGAAAAAAGTTTTATACTGTAAATAAATTTTTACCTGCAGTTAACATAGCAATAAAACAACAAATATATTATTAGGTTATGGTATAATATTATTAGTAAAGCCTATTTTGATGATATTCGAACTTTTATGATTTATACATTATAGTCTATCCATGTACAATTTTAAACTTGTTTCAACTGTTTTATGTGTGTTTTTGTTTCAACCTAAAATCTTGTTTTTCATTAGTCCGATCCTATCTATGTAGCTCATAGGTTTATACAAAAATACCCATAAATAGAAAAGTATTAAAACGTTCAGTAGTCACTATATTGGAAAATGGCTGATTTTTTCCCAAAATGTTTAGTAAATAATCGCCCCAAAAAATTAGGAAAAGTTCCCAAATAATAAAAGTTTTTAGATACAATTAGAGTTCTACATAAAAAAAGACATTCTGAATATAGTTTATAAAAATATTTTAGAGTAGAAAGTATAATTCTATCAATAAAACTGTGTTTTATAATGTCCACCAGTATTAAACTAAATTATTTTAATAAAAATTTATAAAATAATTTAAATGAAACTATGTATATTCACCTTAGAAGCCAGCTTAGCAAACATTTCATTCTGATCCTCCACAGTGTTGAGCTTCTCTCTCTGAAACTAAAATAAGTAATTTAAATAAAAATTATAATACAATTTAGGAGAATTTAACTATTTATTAGAGTTATCAGTAAATGTAGTGTTGTAAAAATGGATGAGCATCGACAGAAAAACATCGTTCACATGGATGTCAATATCAAGACACACCATTGATGTTGAATAACATCGACTCCCAAAACTTCTATGTTTTTCAAAACAGAACATCGATTGATTAACAAGTAAGTTAATGATAATCCGGCATGCTCTGAGATTTATCAGTGCCGGATTATCAAGGTCTTTTTAACACCTGGTTTAAATAGGAAAAATAAATAAAAGTATATATTTACATTATGTACTTTAAACAACTGTATTTATTATTTACATGGATAGTAAAGTATTACTGTATTTATTTATTTACAGATAAAAATATACAATTCTTTAATGACAAATAATATTGTTACAGTACATATTTTAGCAGAGTTCAGTGGGCATAATAGTGATTGGCACCGAATGGTTCAGATTTTTTGTGAACACTTCCGACTCGACTGCCTTCTGTCAAGCGCTAAATCCCCTTAATACGGAAACAGGAATTAGTAATTTCTAGAAGGGTTTCCTTCAAAAATGATTTCTGATGTGCACCGGACTATCAATTTCCGCATTAATGAAGTCATACTGTACTAATTTCAGTTTAAAGAAGTTTTAATGGTACCGGTAATATATGTTTATTTCAATATTCCATTAACAACCCCCTTTTTGGCCAAAAAACCCCCAAAAATCTGTTATTATTATTAGGTAAACGAGAATTTTTAAAAAGATGCTTTTTTTTTGCGGTTGGTTACATTAAGGGCTACCAATAAGCCAAATTTTATCAAAATCGTTACAGCCGTTTTTTTTTTTAAAAAATTACAGATTTTTTTAGGGTTTTTGGCCAAAAAGGGGGTTGTTTTTCAAAATGTTTCACAATATTTTTTCGTGCATCTATACAGGTCTAACTGACATGTTTGGTGCAAATTTGTTCAAAATCGATCAAATAGTTTTCTCTCTAGCTTTGTATACATACAGACAGACAGACATTTTGTAAAAACCACTTTTTGGACTCAGGGGGTCCCAAAACGGATATTTCCACAAAAATCTCAACATTGATTTTTTGTGATCACTATTTATACTATTGCTGTTTTCTCTATGCTATTGTATAGTGAGAAAGTAAAATGCTATTTTCTCAAAACAAAACATCAATCATTTTACTCACTACGTTTACCATAAAGACCGAACAAATAATGAGAGGTTTTGTTTTACGAAGTGGATAAAGAATTTATTTGTAGCCTACATCTTTGCTTCCAGATTTTATTTGTCCCTAATGATCATACAAATACAAAAATGTATGAATACTGTGTTCAAAACCTATTGAAGATAATGTTACCAAAAGAAATAATATTCACGTTGGTAACCATGTCCCCAATAATACATAAAAGGAAGAGAAGAGAAGAACTTCTTAATAACATGAAAATAATTAAGTATATTTTATCATTATACTGATTCAAGACATCGCTAAATTTTCATTAAACTCTTTGGTCAAAAAGTTAACTTATCTTTTTAATTAGCTCTAGTTTAAGTGCACCAGACCAAGTTCCGGCCTAACAAACGCAGTGTGAATGTGGCAGGTACCCTCCACCTTATATAATAATATATTTAGAGAGTAATTCTGGATCTTGCTAAATATAACGTGCAAGCAAACAATAGCTCATGTCAGAGTTTACAGTTCAAGAGAGGAGTGGGGCTAAATGTTCAATCCTGTTAGTTTGCAAGGTGGACTCACTTGCATTACCTTCGTGCAGTTTAGTCGTAGGATCTGACCAGCATAGGAATTGTTTGTAAGGCTTTAATTTAAACATATCGTTTGAAGAACCTTCTCCATCACAAACCATCCTGACTGACAACGTCCGGAAGCTGGCACAACTGTAGGAGATACAACATCGCCCGGGAACCGCAGGAATTACCGACAGCGAGCAACCTGTCACATGTTCGAACCCATTCAAGCTCTTTTTACCTCCCTCATAACTTTGCCCGCCTTTATGATTTACCACGAAACTTAGAATGTAGATTTCACAAAAGATGCGGGGGGTTTAAAAAGTGAAAATTTTATCACTCATTCACTCTTCAATAATGAAGCACATCCAATGTAAGTGGAGATTGAAATTTGGCATGATGACAGATCTTCCGGAAAGTAAAGGATAAAAAGTATTGAAAAACTGAAACTTTTTTGTTGAAAGGCCGTACAATAGGCCCGATTCAGGGAAGGACACTGATTAAATAAAAACCCCGAACCACAAAACAAGGAACAAAAACAATAACTAAACAACTAAATTGTAAGTTATGTTTAATACGTTACCCTTATGAACATTTCGATGACAGAGGGTTTTAACACTACTAAAGTATACAGACAATATTACAGAGCTATATATACCCGCCCTCCCCCCACTCCTCCCCATACCGGTTAATCCAAGACCGACCTGGTGGGGGAATGGGACCTGGTGGGTTTTTATTTAATCAGTGTGATTTTGTGGCCACAGTGCTCTTTTATTTGTTTAATCAGGGAAGGAGTTTAGGTAGATTTCAAATGTTTACTACTTTTATAAGATTTATAAATTTGTTGAACCTAAAATGTTGAAATTGTACCTTCTTTGCCTAATAACCTGATTTGAAGTCAATCCTCATTCAGAATAAATCCAAATTTGACCTAGTAATAATTTTCTAAATCCATAAATCAGTGGAAGTAAACTATTCCTATTACTGTTGGTTTTATGTTACTTATCTTAATTTTTTGTACATGAACTGAATTAGATGGAAGAATTTAATATTTTATTTTTTTTGTGAACAGATTTTCTTGAATCATAGCTACGAACACTCTTGATCAAGTCACCTTTCAAACAAAAGAAAAAAAAAACTTAATCAAAATCGGTTCATCCATTTGGCAGCTATGATGCCACACACAGACACACACGTTAAACGTATAACATCCTTTTTTTGCGTCTGAGGTTAAAAACAAAAGCTAAAAATCATCTTGGCACCACAATAATATAAATGTGAAAAACAAGGCCGAGTTCCTAGCCAAATAATAATTATGTTATGTGCTGATTACAATGCACACACCACTACTTCTATTGAAATTAGTTAAGGGTCGGCTCTAGCTGTCGGCCATGTTGGTTGACACTCCAT
>JAGFPH010009649.1:28085-44995 GCA_018207615.1 Philaenus spumarius | reverse complement strand
GTACCTACTAAAGGTGATGGTTCATGCTTTTTCTATTCATTATCATACTTCCTCTTTGGAAATTTCTTGCAGGCGTATCAATTGCGACAAAGTGTCGTACAACATGTTTGTAATAACTGGCAACGGTTACAACTGTTTACAATGTTGCCTTGTGGAAACATTTATACAAGCCAAGCTGAGTACCAGGCGAGCATGTCCCTTCACACAACATATGCCACCCCATGTGAAATTAAGGCAGCCGAAGAAATATTTCCATACCATCTTGTGATACATCGTGATGGAAATATAATTTTAGAACCTCTTGCATATGTCGAGGGAAGGCCTATATTACGGTTTAGGTGCACTGGCAATATGATGTCAGCACATTTTGAACCACTTACACCTCAATATGACACTCATCACCTACAACAGCCCAATGTTGATAGCTTTGACGACACTACACTAAATGATACAATCCTTGCCAATGATAAAACTCACAGTGCATTCCCTTCTTCTGATATGAACTCTATTTCCAATAGCCAGTACCAAACTAATGTGAATATCAACATTCACAAATCTGATGACTCTGTAAATTTATCAAACTTTCAACAAACTAATGATAAAAAAAGAGGAAAAAAACGCCGTGCAAGATTCACAAATATAGGTAAGGTTCAAAAACATAGGAAAGCCGTTAAAAAATATGAAGACAAAAACCCTGATGTTCATAGAGAGGCAGTAAAGAAATATACGGGGAAGAATCCTGATGTTAATAGGAAAGCCGTAAAGAATTATACAGATAGGAATCCTAATGTTAATAGGAAAGCCGTAAAGAAATATACAGATAGGAACCCTGATGTCAATAGGAAGGCAGTAAAAAAATATACAGAAGAAAAACCTAATGTCAATCAAAAAGCTGTTAAAATATATAATGAGAATAGACGATTAATACCATGGAAAGTTAAATTTTTATCAGGATTTAATTATAACTGCAATACCAATTACATTAATGACAGGATTGTTTCTATGGGTGAACAAAATATTTGTAAACATTGTTATGCAAAAAAATGGAAAGAGGAAAGCCCAGGTCTTTGTTGTTTGAATGGAAAAGTTAAACTCCCTCACCATGAACAGGTTCCTGAACCACTACAAAGCCTCCTTACTAACAATCATCCAGAGTCTAAACATTTTTTAACAAATATTAGAAAATACAATAGCTGTTTTCAAATGACGTCTTTTGGTGCAAATGAGGTACGTGAAGGAAACTTTATGCCAACCTTTAAGATCCAAGGCCAGATTTACCATAGAATTGGCAGTCTTTTACCTTCTTCGCAGGAAACCCCATCATTTTTACAGATTTATTTTGTTGGTGATGATGAAAAAGAGTCAAAAATTAGATCCCAAGTTATTCCTAATTTAAATGCTAGCATAATTTTACAACTTCAAAAACTTTTACACAATCATAATCCTTATATAAGAGATTTTAAAACCGCAATGGAGAATGCTCCAAAAGGCGAGGAGTTTAAAGTTGTGATCAATGCAAAAAGAAAACCTCCATCTGAACATAAAGGCCGATATAATGCACCAACATCAAGTGAAGTGGCTTTGTTGATTGTTGGTCAGGAATTTGAAAAACGAGACATCGTTCTTCACAGTAGAAACTCTAAGTTGAAGCGAATCAGCGAGACACATCGTTCGTATGACACTTTACAATATCCACTGATTTTCTGTCGTGGAGAAGATGGCTACTCCATTAACATTCCCCAATTCGATCCAAATACAAAAACTCCTTTAAAGAAAACGGTTTCTGCTTCAGACTTTTATTCTTATCAGATTATGGAAAGAGAGGGCCAAGAAAATCATATTTTACTCTATCGCAGTCTTCTTAATCAATATTTGGTTGATGTATATGCTAAGATAGAGACAGAAAGACTTAATTTTATTAGATACAACCAAAGTAAACTGCGAACGGAAGAGTACATACACCTTCGGGACGCTGTACGCAAAGGAGATGGACAAATTAATGATGTGGGTAAATTGGTGGTGCTACCTTCAACTTTTACAGGAGGGCCCCGTTATATGCACGAAAGAACACAGGACGCCATGACATATGTACGTCATTATGGTCGTCCTGATCTTTTTATAACGTTCACATGCAACCCAAAGTGGGCAGATATACAAGAAGCATTAATTGGTACACAACGGGCTCAAGATAGACACGATATCATTGCAAGAGTTTTCCACATAAAACTAAAAAAAATGATACATCTCTTGACTAAAGGCTGTATTTTTGGGGAAAGTAGGTGTTTCATGTACACAGTGGAGTGGCAAAAACGGGGATTACCTCACGCTCACATTTTACTATGGCTTAAAGACAAAATCATGCCTTCACAAATCGACAGCATTATAAGTGCTGAGATTCCTGATCGAAACCATGATCAAGCTCTTTATGAAGTAATTAAGTCAACAATGATTCATGGACCATGTGGAAATATGAACAGAAAATCACCATGTATGAATAGCGGAAATTGTAATAAGATGTACCCACGTCCATTATGCAAGGAGACTTTAACTGCTGATGATGGCTATCCCCTGTACCGTAGACGATCTCAGTCTGATGGTGGCCATACAGTTAATATTAACGGAATAGACCTTGATAATCGGTGGGTAATTCCGTACAACCCCATTCTGTCCCGAACATTTATTGCTCACATTAATGTTGAGTTATGCAATTCTGTTAAGTCTATTAAATATATCTGCAAATATGTTAACAAGGGAAGTGATCAAGCAACATTTGGTGTAGAAAATGAATGGGATGAAGTAACCAATTACGAAACAGGGCGCTATATTAGCAGTTCAGAAGCTGCATGGAGAATATTATGCTTCGCAATTCATGAAAGGTATCCACCAGTTATGCACCTAGCTGTCCATCTCGAGAACGGTCAAAGGGTTTATTTTACCCCTGATACTGTTGTAGATAAAGTACAAAATCCACCAAAAACTACTCTCTTAGCATTTTTTGAACTTTGTAAAAAAGATGATTTTGCAAGAAATCTTTTATATAGTGAGGTGCCGGCACACTATGTTTGGAAAAATAAAACGTTTACTCGAAGGAAACAAGGTAAACCAGTTCCTGGTCATGAAGGAATCAAACGTGATGATATGATTGGTCGAGTGTACACCGTTCATCCAAACAATGCAGAGTGTTATTACTTACGCCTCCTGCTACACGAAGTTCGAGGACCTACTTGCTTCAATGACCTTAAAACCGTGTCAGGTGTTGTGCATCCCACTTATCAGTCTGCTTGCCGAGCACTAGGTCTGTTGGAGGATGACAGTCACTGGCAACATACTTTGGAAGAAGCCGCCATTTGTGACTCACCTTACAAACTAAGACAATTATTTGCAGTTATGCTGGTATTTTGTCAATTGTCTGATCCATTAAGACTTTGGGAAAACCACAAGGACAGCTTTTCTGAAGATATAAAAAGGCAGATGGAGACAGAGTTTCAAGAAGTTGAAATTAATTACTCTAAAAGTATTATTTACAACAAATGTTTAGCACTTTTAGAAGATATAGTATTTTCAATGTCAAACCAAACACTCCAAAAGTATGGCCTTCCATCACCATCTAATGACCTAAACGTCATAAGTGTCAATCGTGAATACCTCAAGGAAATTTCCTACAACACAGAGAAACTTTCTAATTTTGTTAATGAGAACCTAACTAAACTGAATACTGAACAAAAATATGTATATGAAGAGATCAAAAATAGCATAACTTCAAATAATGGAAGACTTTTCTTTCTCGATGCCCCAGGTGGGACAGGAAAAACCTTTTTAATAAATCTGTTACTTGCAACGGTTAGGAGAGACAAAAACATAGCCATTTCCGTAGCATCATCAGGTATAGCTGCAACTTTATTACACGGTGGAAAAACCGCACATTCCGCTTTTAAATTGCCTTTAAACTTAAACTCCTATGATAGTCCACTCTGTAATATTTCAAAACATTGTGATACAGCTCAAGTCCTTAAAGACTGCAAATTGATTATATGGGATGAATGCACTATGTCACACAAGAGAGGAGTAGAAGCCTTGGATAGAACGCTGCAAGACATTCGGAATAGTAAATGTATGATGGGTGGTATGACAGTACTACTCGCCGGGGACTTCCGGCAAACTCTACCAATTGTTCCACGTGGCACGCGTGCTGACGAAGTAAATGCCTGCCTCAAAACCTCATACCTGTGGCCAAAAATTACAGTTTTATCTTTAAAAATTAATATGAGAGTTCATCTCAAAGGCAACAATAAAGCTGAAGAATTCTCCAAATTACTTCTTGAAATTGGCAATGGAATGTTAGCTGAAGAAGATGGCAAAGTAAATATTCCACAAAACTTATGTAAATTTGTCAGTGATTTGAAAACGTTGTGTGAAAATATTTATCCTGGTTTGAGCGAGTCTAAATTGAAAGATACAAATTGGTTAATGGAAAGATCAATTCTCACCCCTAAGAATGACACAGCCACAATCATAAATGATGTTTTATTAGATAAACTCCCTACCAAGAAATTTAAATACAAGTCTATTGACTCTATGGTGGAAGCAGAGGAAATTGTAAACTATCCAGTTGAGTTTCTACAAAGTTTAAATCCAACAGGCCTGCCTCCTCATGATTTAAATATTAAAATTGGATCACCAATAATGTTGTTAAGGAATCTGGTACCTCCAAAACTATGCAATGGCACTAGATTGCAAGTAAAGTCTTTAAACAACAATGTGATAGAAGCAACTATTTTTACAGGTTGTGGAGCTGGGGAAACTGTGTTTATACCACGCATCCCGATGATTCCTTCCGATTATCCCTTCATGTTCAAACGACTACAATTCCCAATCAAAGTGTGCTATGCAATTACCATTAATAAATCGCAGGGTCAGTCACTAAAAGTTGCAGGCATTGATTTAAGAAATGACTGTTTTTCACATGGACAATTTTACGTTGGCTGTTCTCGTGTAAGCTCTGCTAACAGCCTCGTAATTCTACAACCAGAAAGAAAAACAAAAAATGAAGTATACAAAGAAGTATTGTAAATAAACAAATTTAAATAATGTTTCCACAAACTCATTTTGTTTTTTTAAATTTTTTATTCCATCTATTGCTATATATTATTAAGTACCAACCTACCACAACTGATATAAACAAAATCATTTACATACTGAAGGTCAATGCGAGCGAAGCCGCGGGTAATGTGCTAGTCTCTATATATAAAATACAATGTTCTGACTGACGATCAACGCAGAACCGATTCTATTAAAACTACAGACTTGAAATTTGGAAGGTATATCCGTCCAATAAGCAGAGGTACACGAAGAAAGGAGTTTGCAAAATTTGGGATTTAAAGTGTAGAAAATGAGAAAATTCAACACTCCCATAAGCAGCCCTATAATAGATGAAACAGCTGATTCCTATCAAATGCTTACCATTACAATTCTAGGTGTGGCCTGTTTATAACCAAAATAACGTTATATTTACATTCACTACCACATTAGGTCTTAATAAAATTAGCACATTAGAATTATTTAATTATTTTTCACAATTATTAATTTACACAATACTTCTGTTGTTTTAACAAAATAAAGACAAACAAAAAGGAAAAATCAATTAACTTTAATATAATAACGGTATTATCACATATATTAGCCTATTTCTCAAGGCCATTTTTTTTTGTCGGTAAGCCATAACTTCCTTAATACACCATCAAATTACATGAATGAGGCATCATTTTAAAGCTTTCCTTAACCGCTACACCGGAAAAATATACAAAATACATACGAGAAACTACAAAAAAAGAAATAAAGAATCCGAAAGTAACAGTGATGTAAGATCAAGTAAGTTGTACGGATATTTTCCTGGCGTTGGCAACACTGATGATAAAAATACCCAGTTGGAGAGCTGCCGTTACGCCACTATATTGCTATTTTTAATTAATTGTATATTTAGTATCGTATAGTATACGCACTATACGATACTAAATATACGGTGTGTACTTTAATTAAGTGGGATTTAAGTAAGTTAGAATGCGAATGTTTCGCACGGGTCAGATAGTAACGTCTATTATAATTCAACATAATTATTATTACACATTATAAATAAAACAGCTGATTTGGATCAAAATTCTAATATAATTTTAGGTTAGGCCTTTAAAACCTATGAAATATAATAATTCAAACATCTAATATAATTCAACATAATATATTGTTGTTACACATTACAAAAATAAATTTGCTGATTTGAACCAAAGGTTTAACACAATTTTTGGTTTGACATATAAAATAAAAACACAATTCTTGAAAGCGTTTCGAATTGTTACCATAGCAACCAGAATAACACATTAATAATAAATGTTATTTTTTTAGGTTAGTTGGTTAATATCTACGATAGTACGGTAACCAGTGTTGCATTAATAGTATAGATACATTGTTTTTTTTTTTAAGTAAGTAGACACAATCTATAATTTTCTTTGTATAGAATACTAGCTGGCCCGATCCGGTTTTGCACGTATAGACAAATCAAAGTTAAATATTATTAACAAAAAAAAAATATTTAATCTTATATATAAAATTCTCGTGTCAAATGTCACAATGTTCGTTCCCGTACTCCTCCGAAACGGCTTGACCGATTCTCATGAAATTTTGTGAGTATATTGAGTAGGTATGAGAATCGGCTAACATCTATTTTTCATACCCCTTAGTGATAAGGGCTACGCCCCAGTGGCCCTCAAAGTTTCAATGTTAATCTTATGGAAGTTCAATCTTGAAGAAGAAGAAAGATTTCTTTTGATTTTATCATGGGCACAAAAAACAGCTGTTCATATGAAAAGCTTAAAACAGCTGATTTTGATCAACAACTAATTTGGATCAAAAACTGAATATAATTTTAGGTTAGGCCTACATTGAATTTTTTTTTTTTACAATGAACTAAAACACTTGGGCTAATTATTAGTATCAGGTTGATTTGTCTATCCGTGCAAAGCCGGGTCGGGCCAGAAGTGGTACATTCATTTCTTACAATATCACCAACCCCTATGTGGGGGTGGGGGGGGGGGGTGGGAGGGGAGAATAAATTATAATAACTTAAAAATAATTTTTGCCGTTTGTTATTTATATATTCCCTCATCGTTCACAGCACTCCATGCCTATTTCACGCATATACCACATTCTTACACACATACAATAATTAAGCTATTTTTTGTCTACACTAGAAATTACTTGAAAATTATTTATATGGCAAAACAACGTTTGCCGGGTCAGCTAGTTAAATATAAAATTTTGTTTGCTTTTACATAATCTAAACAAACTGGTAGTTGTGAAGAGTTGTAAAAAATCTGATTCTAATAATTAGCCCAATTATTGGTGTTTTGGTTTATTGTAGGCCTAACCTAAAATCATGTTCAGTTTTTGATAATAATCAGCTGTTTTATGTATAATAGGTATGTAACAACCAATGTTTGTATTGAATTAAAATATAGTAAGCATTTTGGTTGATTTTTGTTTGTGTTTGTTTTTAGTTTGTCAATGTAACCTCAAAAAGCTAATACTCTTCAAATTTGCATAGTAATGTTGCTATGGTAATGAATGTAAACAAACATGACGTATTGCTATGCTTTTTATACGAACAGCTGTTTTTGTGCCCCTGATAAAATCAAAAGAAATCTTTCTTCCAAAAGATTAACATTAAAACTTTGAAGTCCAGTGGGACACAGCCCTAATGTACTAGGACTTCGGTAAATGGAATAAAACCTTCCCAGGGTTAACCTGTGTTACTATGCAAAATTTCAAAGCAATCGGAAGGACGGTTTGGTAACGCATAAAGGACAAACAGAAGACAGACAGGCATACATTGGATTTTACATTTTGCAGCATTTATATTTGGAATGTTTGGGACACCTATTTGACTTCTGTTGTCTAGTGCCCCCCCTTCCAAAGGGTGCGAAAGGGGGGTAAGTTAAGATTTTCAAATGGTAAAGGGAGTCGAGTGAGACCTCGTTTGAAAAATCTATTGAAAAGAAGATGATTGGCAGCTGACTAGGGATTATTAAAAGCTTGCTTGGAGCTTTGACAAGGAAATACCTGAAATTATTATCATTCAATCACTGTACTGCCTTATCAGCATCAATAAACTTGGGACTGTTATCTCTTTGGGTTTTCCGAGAGGAGAACGTCCTACTACACTGGAAAAAGAGTGGAGGTAATTTTACCATACGGGGAGAGAGGAAGGTCAGCACGAGTACCTGCCAATCGTTTTAACGAATTACATCCTGAAAAAAACAATCTGTCATGACAATGTATCGAAATTAGTAAGCAAGTTTCTTCTACTTACTAAAAAAAAAGACATCCTGTAGGCCTATACAAATCCATTGTCACTGTGTTGGTCCACTAAGAACTCAGAAACTACTCAAACGATCTTAATGCAATTTTTTTTAAATGTGTGATTTATTCCAACTTAAAATATAAGATAGTTTTTAATCCGAGCCAAGGGGTTGGAATGGGGTTGCTACCCCTAATAAATACCAATTAAATTATCTTCCTACAAGCTACAAACCTAAAATTATGTAGCTTAATACCATTTTTAAGAGAATACACAATTATTTGCAATTTGATTACTTAAGTCAAAGGGATGAAATAAGATAACTACCCTTAAAATTAAATCAAGCAATATCGAAGAATTGCGGGTCCACTAGTATTGTGTAAATTAATAATGGAATATGTTTATATGTTATAAGAAGATGTACGAATGATTCCGAAGTTAAACAAATTTATATCTCTTCTTTAAATTTGTATAAACAAATATATTGTTGATAAAAGGTTGTATTTATATACAGTTTATAACCTAAAAGCACATATTATAACGTATAGTATAGCATATATTTTAGATATAAATCATATTTAAAAAATTTTACTTCACAAGAAATTATAACGATTGTAAATATAACCCCAAACATAACAAAAACTACAATCTACACTGTATTTGTATAAGTATTACAGATGATGGGTGAAATCAGATGTTATTATGATATGTTACTCACGGACGTACACTCGTCTTTTATAGGAGTTAATAATATCATGGTTAATACACACTATTACATTGTGCTTCTGTAAAATTTTTACCAACTCAATGAGAATGATTTTTTTACAAAATAGGTTGAACAATATATTAAAATTTAAAATTTAGGGACATGTTTTCAAAATGTAAAAAGAGTAAATGGACTAAGGATTCCTTAACTTGTAGAAACTGTGCCAGTCTGTTTCGAATCAAAGATTTAAATGCTTACTGAGTCCCTGAGACTGCACATGCCAAACCCAACTAAAATGAAAATTCTAATACTCTCTTACCTTTTATGTTTACACCAGATCTTGAGATACCTCAGTTAGCAAATTTACAAATTCAGATTTACCATTTTAGGTGAACTACAAAGAAAAGAAGACTTTCTTGAATAACGCAATTAATGAAAAGTACAGAGTATAAAAGATTTAACAAAGAAAAGCCCCCTTATTGTTTTAAAGAAGTTGAATTAAAACCCACCCTTAGCATAAACAAATTTAAACCCTCCCTTTATTTTAAATTTTAATTTAAATGAACAACTACAACAAACTTAAGTCCGTTCACAATTTGTACATATTATAATCAGAAGGTACTTAACACAGAAAGTACAATTTATCTCACAATTAAAAAGAGATAGTATTGATATAAATTCAAGAACAAAAACTGACTATATTTTTGTTTAGTTTCGATAGACTAAACTTTCGTTGGCCAACCTCATGTTTTAATAATAAATAAATAACCAAATATAAATAATTAATTTACATTGTGTCGTCACTGTATGTTTATATAAAAAAAATATTAATAACTTCATTTAGATATGAGACCCTGGAGGTCCGTAGTACCAAATTTTGCCAGCTCTCCACCCTAATAATACTAAATAACCAAATTACAATAAATACTACAACATAGAATAAAGGTTTTACATATTTTCAAAACAAATTGCCTTTTTCTGTATAAGTTTTCACTGTAACAAAAGTTCGCAGAAAAGTCAGTAGTAAAACTGTAGGTAACACATAAAGTCACTTATAGTTATTTGGAAATGCGACAAAGCCAAATTTTATTTTAAAGTTGAATATATCTTTAATTTAGTTAACTAGTTCTTGTAGTTCTGGCGGTAACTGAGACCAGTGATACTGTACAATGAAAGAAAACCAGGCATTAAAACTTAATATTTGCAAGTTTCTTCAAGTTGTTAAAAGTTTTTTTTATAAAGTTAACATGACAAGTTATAGATGGTTAAACTAGTTTTAACGCATGGCATAATCAATTGAAACAAAGCATTTGCTCTTAGTACACTTGCGTTAATTAACTTTGTATTTCACTAATCAAACTGTTTGTTCAAATTCACCATAAAATATTATAAAACTTCATAACTTTAAATCTTTGTCTAAGTTGCATAAGGTAGGCTGCATATAATACAACTTTACGTGAAACTAATTTTGCTATCTTTGCTGTCTAATTATGATGAAACATTAAGGCATTTGATTTAGGCAATTTTACAATAAAATATTCAATTTAGACAACTAATTAAAGGTTAATAGGCTCAAAAAAATTATTCACAAACGTTGGTTGTAACAAACAAAATGGCGTTCTTATAACTTCAAACCTTAAGGTACGGTACCTTAAGTTAAATTAAAAGAGAGTATAATTAGATTTCTTTACCTTGATTCAAGATTCAGAAGGGTTTAAAAGATTGTTCGCACTTTACATATTATTATTTTTTTTTAAAGAGCTGCGTGCTCAAAACTATTTTTTTATAACGACATTAGTCACACGCGTGTAGGTGTCAGTCAATGCTGTTCGAAGTTCAAGATGCCAATGTCCACTTGGCTCTAGGCCCGCTGCGGTCTCTTATCGCTTAACGTCAGCTGATCCTTTATCGTGTAGATTTGATTCTTTCGGTATCACTAGATGTACTGTTGTGTGCTGCTTATGAAATGCGGAGATTTAGTGTAAACTTAAGATGAACTTTATGCAGTATGTTGTATTGGCTAGGGACAGTATTAGGCCTATTGTGGTATTGAATTACTCTTACTCGTTGCGAATAACGCTACAAAACCAAGATAAATTACTTCACGCACAAATGTTCGAGCAAAGCAATTTCTGGAGTTACCAATAGTTAAATAGTTTTAAGTTATTGGATTTCAATTGCAACTTATGTTTTCAAAATACACCTATATCTGCCATTCATAATATATTTAAAAAATTACTAGTTTAAATTTTAATAATAATTGGCTGAAAATTACTATTTATTTGTATATTGTTTGAGTGTGTGTATTATTAAAATACGTATACGTATTCCATTCTAAAAACTGGAGTGTCGACTTACCTGGCAGAAAAGTTTGTCTATATCTCTAACATAAGTGTAAAGAACACTAGAAGAAGTAGCACTACTCTTGCCATACCTTTGCACCGGACTATGAAGTATAGTAAATCATTTACTGTGTCCGCTTGCCGTCTGTAGAATTCGCTACCTACCAGATGCAGTTAAGTCTGCTGACGGCCGTGAGCAGTTTTCAAAGCTATTGATGTCATATTATATTTACTGTTCAGAGTGGATGATGCATCCTAGTTTTGAGGCGTAAATTAGAAGTGTTTATTGTTTAGTTGTATGAATGTGTATTAATTATGATTGTAATACGTATCAACCTGTTTGTATCAATTACTGTTAATGTTTTTATAAATTGAATAAGCTACATTTATTTTTATTTTTGTCTGTTGTTTTATTTTTAAGAATTTAATTTTGTAATTTTGTATTGGGGTTAGGTGGAAGAGAGGACTAACCTCACTCCCAAAAAATAAAGTCAATATCTATCCATATATAAGAAATAATAATATACACTTAAAATATATATCCCGGTTTATTGAAATTTCCAGTGAATCTATTTCGCAGAGGCTTTAACATCAGATTTAATACTTTGAAGCAATTTGTACTTTTATTTTTAAGGTTATGTTTTGTATAGTACTATGCCTCAACCATGGTGTTGTTTTGAACATGTATTTAACTCCTGTTGCATCAAAAACGAAATGATTTGATTTAAATATTTAATATTATTTATTGCTTAGCTTTGAAGTTAGAATTACCATCCCACCCCCTAAATGGTATTTTTTTTATTATAAACGATTTGTGTGCAGAGGTTTTCCAATAAGTTATATATTTAAAAACATTAAAATTTGCATTTTAGAAAGAGTTTTGTCCAAAAGAGATACAACTAAATATACATAAATACATTAAATAAATTATTTTTGCAATTAATATTTTATAATATGATGGTTTTAATAATTTAATTTGTATAATAGCACCATCTGATAACAATAACAACCGCAGTCCCACTTAAAACAGTATGTTACAGAGACTTGTGTCGTGGCTGTGTGTACGTGATCTGTTTGCAGAGCATGGGATATAATAGGCCTAAATGTTATTTTATCAACTCCTATAAAAACGAGTGTACGTAGCCTACGTACTTACGTGAGTAACATATAATATAACACCTGATTTCACCCATCATCTATAATACTTTGATTTAAATAAGAGATATTCATTCGTTTAATTTCGGAAACATTTGTACATCTTCGTATGACATATACACATTTTCCATTATTAATTTCTTCATTTTAATATTAATAACATATAAATCATGTGATCTATCATTATGAAAGAAAAATCAATTGAAAGATAATATTTGTATCTTTATTTACATATACAGAGTGAGGCAAATGTCTGGAAACAGCTTAATATTTGAAAAAGTACGAGTCTATGAGATAGGAATAAAAACAGTTATTCATAACCATAAAAGAACCACATTTTGGTGAGTTTGAAATTTTTGACCGCCATGTTAAATCCGATATCTTGGAATGAACTTAATTTTTTTAAATGGCAAGATGGACATGTGATACATTATTTCGATGTAGAATTTCAAGAGAAAACCAACGTTGAAATTTGCACATCCATATTTTTAACAGATTCAAATTGGCGGCCAGAAACAACGAAATCGGTTTTCCGATTTTGCCCCATTTTGCTATACTATTTTTTAAATATATTATGCTTCTTTTTGGATTCAGAATTAAATAAACTTTCAAACGATATGCCACACATTTTGAAAAAATCAAAATGGCTGTAACTAAAAAATGTTAAAAACTCTGCGACGTACTATAGAGCACTCTCTTTGCGAGCGAATTTTTCTGTAACACTTTGCTCTATAATAGCTGCAGAATAAGTTAATATCACCTACTGGAAGAAATAGGCTATCTTTTTTGTCTGGCCTAGGTGATATAACTGGTTGTCTAATATTTAGCTGCCTAAATATTTCGACCAAAAAATGTACTCAAAATTAACCTTCCTGTAATCGTAATTAAGCTCAGTTTAGAACACAAGAAATTATTTTTTCTAATTTTCCACCTCAAGATAATGAGAACAGTGGAGCTGACATTGTAAATAACTTTTATTTGTGCTTTGGATATTTTGATAATGCAACACTTTGATTATAATTTAAACACTAGTAACTATGGAAATGGAATATGCAAACAATATTTAAGTGAAAACTAAAACTTGTTTATACTGTAAAATAATAATTAACAATTTATTGAAAACTAAAAAACATAAATAAAAAAAAACTCTCTTTGTTGGTACCCTACCAACGAAGACAATTTTAACCAAATAAATTTAACTTTAATTCTTCTTAATTAATTAATAAAGACAGAACTAATTCACTATTTTTATTGATTTTAATTATTTAATTTAATTATCTTTATTTTATTTTATTCGTTTATGAAATTTAATTATTCAATTTATTTTATTACTTGAATTTAATTTATTTTAATTTAATTAATTACAACTTTTATTTTAAAATGTACTCCAAGAAACCAATCTATCTATACTAATACCTAACCCAGTATATTTAATAAATTTAATTGAAGCTTATCAGGCAAATTTATATGGGACAGTATCGTAAGTACGCTTTTCACAGACCTTTTAGAGACGCTTAAGTTGGCCGTCTTTAACTGAAGTTGGTGCTGATGTTTGGATGCTTCAAGTTTTTGTTTGGATACTTCTAAAAAAATTTTTAGAAAAGACATTGTCTGAAAAAACATTTTATTATTTGATCACATCATACCTAATAAATTTGAAGGGATTTTCACAAGTAGAATGTAATTATTTAATGTAATACTTCAAATAAATAAAAAATAATAACCTAGTTTTCCATAAATATAAGCAAGTTTTAATAATGAGAATTTAACCAAAGTTCAAATTATTGAACTACATGCCAAATGAGACAAAAACTTGCTGTTTTTAAGTATTTTTTATCAAAAGGAGGATAATCCAAAAGCATCTTGATGTAATTTTCACTTGCCGCAGCTATATCCTATTTTAGAGGCTCGACGAACTTGTTGTTTCCTCAGCATACTTAATTTTAATGATCTGAGTGACGTACATTTTCTTGATATTTTATTCACTTTAACTAGACCAAAAAGTAAGCTCCCAATACAGGTAGTTGATGCAATTGTCCGAAGTCTATATCCATGTTGTCATCCGAATGTAAGTAAGCATTAACATCGACTTTATCATTAGATAAACTCAGGACTTGTTTCTGTGAATTCTTTTTTCTTCTCTTGTAAATTTACAATCAACTTCCTTTTGCAATTTTTTTCTATGAAGTGAAACCTGTGAAACCGGAGTGCTTGTAGTAACTATGCTCTTGCCTTTCATTCTCTGTTTTCAATTCGTAGCTTGCATTGAATACTTGTGTTTTTGAAGGAAGTATTCGGGACTTTGGAAAGCTTGACGATGTGGAGTGCCGGTTATGATCATCAGGTCAGGTCAACTGGTATCTGGGCGTCTTGGAATGACTTCATCTGAACGTGTATCTTCTTCACCTGGCGAATCAGGAAAATAATTACACATGTTGGCTGGATCTGATGTTAGGCTAGCCTCAGTAGATTGATTTCCAGTGTTGGCATGGAGTTGGTCAATCAATATCAGTGCTGCACAAAAAATCAGCTTCTGTAAAATAGAGTCTGTCAAATGGATTCCTAAAAGCTGGTGGTTAGTTTGATGGTGAGATATATTTCTGATGAGCTGTGTTCACAAAACTGTCTGTATTATACATTGTAGCAGTTTTATTTGGATTTTACATCATCCAAGTATCAAGTGCTAAGTTACGGTAAAGTTATAACAGTTTTCCCTTAATAATAAATGTATACAAATTTTTATAATAATCCAAATCTGTTAAAATATAACTGAAACCTATCAAACGGAAACCGAAAATTCCAGGGGACGAAATTCCAAGTAAATTAAAAAATAATTCGACCACGCAGCTGAACCGCTGACAGGAGTTGAGCAAATTTCGAAAATTTAGTTTATAGGCCTATGTTTTAGGGTTTCAACTAACAATTTGGGAAATAGGTCTATTCACGACGGTGCTGAATAACTGCGAAATGGTTCGCACGCTATTCCGCCTATTGGGAGTATCTTCAATACACAAAACATTGCGTGCTTCGCACGCCAATCCCCGTATTAGGAGTATCTTCAATACACAGTGCATTGCGTGCTTCGCACGCCAACGCCAACCTCACGGTAGAATCTAAATTTAGAATTTAAATTCTAAATACTACAATATTTAAAGTGTTTTCACAAAAAATCTGCCGTGTGAAGCGTTTTACGTAAAAAAATTGCACGGAAACTATTCATGGGGAGGTACGTACGAGTTCTTTTGAATTTTATTTTAATAACAACATTAAATTAAATAAGGCATTGGTTATATATCGATTAGAAAATACATTCGCTCCTGGTAACTTTATGTAGAAAATATGCAAAAAGTTTCTATGTTTGTTTATTCAAATAACCTAACATTTACCCTATTGCATAATTCACCTTTGTTTATTTTTATCAATATTTATTGTTATTATTGATTTTTTGTGTGAGGCTTAGTAACTTATTAGTTGTTAACTGATAGTCATATCAATAATACTAGATTGTCATAATGTTTAGCTAGAAATACAAATATATTTATATATTATGTTTCATGAATATGATTCAGAATTGTTTAACTCTAATACATCATTGTGTGCAAGAATAAAGACAAAGTCAATAAACCTTACAGCTTGTCTGTCACTGGTGAGACAAATAGAATTAAATATTTACGTGATGCTGTAAGAAATACGATAAAGAAAAGTCAATATTTTACAGTTGAAGTCATGAATTATTGATACGCGACCTCAAAACTCAATACATCGTTGCAAAGTTCCTGACGCTGTCTAGACACTCAGCACTATTTTATTTATTTTATAATAAATTAACATTTCTACCTAGACCGGTCATTAATGAAAAAAAAAAAACAGTTTTTGTTAATAATTGCACAGCAAATTGATTTCGCGATTACTTGAGAAATAGTTTATACATGAAAATATTAAATTCGAAAACAATTATTTTTTATTGTGAAATTATTAAAACAAAAAAGTAGGGAAAATTGGATTTTGTTTACCTTTTACTTTTTTAAATGAAAAAAAAAAAAAAAAAAAAAAAAAAAAAAAACTTTTTTAAATGAGACTTTTTAACATACAATTGTTGCCAAAATCAATAAGGGTGATTGGCAAATCACGTGTAAATGTTTTGCAGATTTTATTATAACTTATTACCTATTAATTTCCATACCGTAGAATGCGTGTTAAATTCGCATCTAAAGAGTTTTATCATAACTATGTACATCCGATGTCTACTCTCTGGTTGTACACTTTAATTTAAAATTGTGTGAACATATTGGGAAAATATTTAAACAAAAATGTAATCTAATAATATAAAAGCCAAATACCACTCACTCACTCACTGACT